>JBBBDQ010001362.1:1125000-1360000 GCA_037127315.1 Ascarosepion bandense | reverse complement strand
GTAGCCATCTGGAACATGATCAACGCATGTACAAATACTCCGTGGTTATTAAAAATGAAGCACTATTAACACGTCCCATGGGGGAACAGATGGTAGTCAAATCAGGAGAATAGAGAGGGTCATCAACCACTTCAAAGTCACAGTCACGCAAAACTGACATTGAAACCACGGAGTTGCGTACCGGGGCTTCGTTCTGATGAAATAAGACATATTTCGTCAGTTTTGCTATAGCTTTAGTTCTGTTAGCCTTTAGTAACTGCTTCATCAAATAAGCATATTAAACTCCATTGATGGTTTGCCCCTTTGAGGATAGCTAATAAACACAATATCTTTAACATACTAAAACATTAAAGACACCTTCTATGCAGATGGAAGAACACTGATCCACTTTTGATCAAGTGAGCTGAGATATTTTTACTGCATAGATTTTCTTTTTTATCTCTGGCTCAAAGTGGTGAAACCAGCACTCATCCTTAGGTAAAAAGAAACGTTCAAGAAACTCAGCTTGATCTGCTACAAATTTTGTCAGGTTTTCTCGTGGTGTAATCAATCTGGTGCGTTTTTGATTAGGTGTCATAAGGCGTTACACCCAACAAGTTGAAACCTTCGTCATACCAAGTTCATTGTGAAGAATGTTCTAAACTTTCTTACAGAATATACTAACAGCATCAGCTATATGATTTTTAATCCCTTTCTTGTCATTAAACACAACGTAAGAAATCAGAACAAAATTTTCCTTCAGTGGTAGAAGTTGCAGGATGTCGAGAAATAGGGTCACCTTCAAAACCCTCCCTTTCCTTCTAAATTCATCTACCCAGTTTTTAACTGTTGGTAAAACTTGATCGTCATCCTCTATTTCAACACCCATGTCAACAATGTATTTTAATAAAACTATGATGCCAATTTTGTATCATTTTCAAGAGAAGTTGGTAATGGTTACGTCCGGAGTCATCTTTAAACATTCAGATAACTTTTTACCTTATTTTTTATAATCATATCGCCCCACTGTTTTGCAGGGAGTTACATAAGAGAAAAGTTATGAGAAAGAGTGACAGGTTATAGGGGGTGTCAGGAAGTGGGTAAGGAATACTCATGAGAGTAGAGCAGACGGAGAAAGGAGTATGAGAGAGAGGATGCAGGTTAGTGAGATAGGAGATGACTATTGACTTTACATTTAAATTCTTGGAGATCATATCTGTCGGGAAAGCAAATAAATGGAAGAGCATTCCACAGGCGGGAAGGACGAGAAAAGAAGCTGATAAAAACAAACAATGCTGCTATTAATAAGAGGAGTTTAAATTAATGAAGGTGTGCCACCTAAAACCTTGGTGGACATTTGGGCGTTATTATTTTTCATATATATTTGCTATGTCTAAAATAACATGTATATCAGTAAATTTCACCAATAACATCGTTTTATTAGTCCGTCCTAATTGAAGACCCTATATGTAACCGTCATATGAACATAGAGTTAAACCTCAATTTACACAACTATTTGGAAGGAGAGATTGTGTTCTTTAATCTAATTGTTTCTTAAATTCATTTTGTAAATACCAAATAATTTCTGTTGATCAGCGCATTTAATGAATCTTCTTTTCCTTTTTTTTCATCCAAAAACAGACCGCGTGTAAATTGACCAGTGTTACACAAAACTAAATAAAATATCAAGTAAAATAATCATAATACCCTTACTTATACATATTTAGAGTATTTGGTAAGCGGAGCTGAAGACATAATCAGCACTGTATTTTACTTTGTGTATGTGAAGTGGTGCAAAGGATATCGGCTCGGAATGAGAAATCTGAGGACCGAGTTCAAATTCCAGTTGAATCTGTTGAATTCACTTAATACTCTTGGGAAAAGTATTAATTCATCTATTCTCTATAGATTGAATAGCAGGTCAGATTGGGTTCTATATCCTTGGTTGGCAGCCAGTCTGACGCAGAAAAACTACTGCTGGAAAATCTTCTGCCTGGTCAATCATGGATCGAAACAGACCTGATCGCCTAAGGGTATATCACGTATGGGACAACTGACTGACTGAATTTACTTAGTACTCATAAGCGAGGTTTAGAAATGTATGAATACACATGAAATGTCAACAAGAAAATTTTGAGATCGTAGTCATTGGCTAAATGTTGAAGTTCAAGTACAAAATATGGCATGAAATAAGTTCACGTCAATATAAAAACAGGATTCATAAGCACACTTGAAACCAAAGATAATAATAATAATAATAATAATAATAATAAGCAATCAGTAACTTCTGATCCCTGTGAAGCACAAGGCTCCTTAAATCTGATATTCTTTTTTCTTTTTTAATCATATCACCCCGAGCAAGGCGGTAACGCCACTGATGTGCAGGGGATACATAAGAGTAAAAAGATTAGAGGAGAGTGAAGAGAGGGACGAATCAGTTAGTTGATTGATTATTTTGTTTTTATGGCATATCAACATCGCGGGTTATTTATTGCCAACTAAATTTTTATTTCTTTATTGCTGGTAATACCTTTTTCTTTCAACAATTTATTGTTGTTTTTATATAAGTTTTGTGTCTAGTAATACTTTTTTCCTTTTTTGAATATCAAGATTCATTGGGATATGTTTTTAAGGGCAGGGTCACCAAGTCCTACCCTGTTATTTAACCCATAAGGGATGGATTCATACATTTTTCTAAGGGTACAAGTGCTTAAGTGAATGCAAGGTATTCAACTGGAATTTCTCTTTCGGAGCCGATATCCACTGCACTACAACGCATATCCGTCACTAAACACAGCACCTGGTATTCCCAAGCGACCACCCATCTAAGTACTGACCAGGCTCAAAGTTGCTTAACTTCGGTGAACGAGCAAGAACTGGTGTATTCAACATGATATGGCTGTAAGCCTGAACCAATTAGAAAGAAGCAAGAGAAGGATGGAAATACAGGTGTGATGACAGTTGCGAAGGT
This sequence comes from Ascarosepion bandense, assembly GCA_037127315.1. Taxonomy (NCBI): domain Eukaryota; kingdom Metazoa; phylum Mollusca; class Cephalopoda; order Sepiida; family Sepiidae; genus Ascarosepion; species Ascarosepion bandense. The sequence goes on along the minus strand of JBBBDQ010001362.1, from coordinate 1,357,050 downwards.
GGAGAGAAAGGAAAGGATATACAGGGCGATGTGGAAAGAACTAGGGTCAAGTAGTTAAGAGATGAGTATTGACCTTGCATTTAAATTTCTGGAGGTTGTAGCCGTCAGGAAAGCAAGAATAAGGAAGCGAGTTCCACAGGCGGGATGTGCAAGAAAAGAATCTGCAGGTTTTTAATCGAGTAATATCAAACAGAGGTTTCTTGTATACATTGCGGCAAAAACTCATTTGTGAAATTCACATTGTGTATCGAGGATGGAAGTGTGCAGTTTTCCGAAGCCTCTCCACTTCAGTAGACGGGCCTCTGATTGTTGATAAAGATAAATTTATTTTTTGTCTACTGAACTACACCCAATGGAGGGCACCTCGACGTGGTGTACTGGTTAGCAAGCTTGTCTCGTTATGTAATGAATATGTATACACCTTGGTTCCCCCTCACTGGAATGTGATTGGCTGGCGTCTGCTATAAATACAGACGAAGGTAAGACAGAGAGACAGAGAGAGAGATCTAGAGATCTTCCACTAGAGATCAACGTCTACTGACTATGCCTACGTCTCAGGACACTGCCTACGACGATTACGTCTACGTACTAGATTGACCTACCTAGTTACATTTGGCTACGCCACTTACTTACCCCGTGTTGATAGATATATATCCTTTTCCGGGACATATAATCTCGCTAGTACCTATTAGAACTGAGTAGTTAGTTCAATTCTCAATGGGTGCCCCATGCTTTTGGCCTTGTGCCACGTCTAAAAGGCGCTTAGCAATCATCTACACCCAAAAGAATAAAAAGAAGGTCTTCGACAGAAAGTCAACGCCACTTTCTTAAGTAAACGCAGAATAGAAGAAGAACCACTTTAAAACGAGAGTCCACTTTGGTTATCACACATTCTCTTGTCGGTGGAATGATAGATTAACAGAAGTTCACGAACCAAACTTTAGGTTCGTTATCCAAGTCCCCTGAAAGCACTCCCAAGAGAAATAAATATGGTCAGAGAATTGTACGTAGAGTTTTGTTTTACTGTTAATGTACGAAACCGTCTGGCCACATTTGACAACTGCCATTTTGTATTCTGCATTTGCTCAGTGGTTTGTTTCAGAAAGTGGAGTTTTCTATCAGATAAAGGTTATTCATATATCAAAAACTAGATTTTTTTCTAACTTTTTTTAATCATTTCACCCCAAGCAAGGCATTAACGCCACTGATATGCTAGGGTTACATAAGAGAGTTGAAGTATTAGGCAGGAGGAGAGTGAAGACAAAGACGAACCAGCTACCGGGGGTGAAAGAGAAAAGGCAAGAGAAGGATGTGAATACAGGAGTGAAAACAGTTGTGAAGGTAGAGAGAAAAGAAAAGAACAAGTTACAGGGGTAAAATAGGAAGTGCTGGAGTTAAGTGGATAAGAGATGATAGGAATTGACTTTGCATTTAAATTCCTGGAGGTTATAGCCGTCAGAAAAGCAAGTATATGGAAGGGAGCTCCACATGAGGGAAGTGCGAGAAAATAAGCTGGTGGAGTAGAATTGTCGCCTGTATTTTGTTGATCTAAATGTAAAAGGGTGAGACCTTGTTGTCAGTTTTACGATGATTTTGCCAAATGTTTCCTGTCGTTTAGTGTTCTGCGCAACTTAAATTATAAATTGGAATTAAAAAAAAGAAGCAATTCCTAGGTCCGTGGAATCGTAGAAGGTAAAGTGACCTGATCGTTGAGATATGAAAAAAAGCAACACGTATGAAATACGTTAAAATATTAATTAAAATACCTCAATTCAGAAAACCGTCAGTGTCGGAACTCTACAACAGAACATCTGGGAGTTTTAATTAAAACATATATTCAAGATAATTAATTGACGTTTCGTTCTGCATTTTTGCATATCTTTTTTAAATGATTATTTCAGCATGTGTGGAGCGCGTAGGAGAAATCACTCAACAAACTTTACACAAATCAAGATATTCTACAAAAAAAAATAGAGAAAGAAATATTCAATGCAGAGACATGGCCGCTTGAGTCTTTAATGATATTAAAAAAAAAGAACATTATTTCATTTCTTGACAATATTTTTCGAAAAGATTTCAAATATATAAACTTACGTGGTGCACATTTATTGGTCAGGTGTTATAAGTCAGTCGGACCGGGAATTTTTACAACAAACTCTATTGATAGACAAAGAATAAGATATAACCATAAATAGATAGATAATTTACGCCTGATGCTTCAATAGAAGTATGAATCATATAGTATTTGTGGGACATTAATTGCCTGAAATTTGATCCGTAATTCGGAAAAGTTCTGCTATTTTATATAGTGTTGAGCACTTTTTTCTTTCACATGTGCGATCACGGCGGACTCGGTTTGAGATTTGCTCATTTCGTATAATATTACAAAGCTCTGCTATGGATGTCTTTTGCTGTTCTGTTCCGTTCAGTATTATTTGTTTGAAAACATTAGACTTCTGGTTCATGTTGCTTTGAGCACAATTTTTCCCATCAGCAAGATATTTCGAAAGTTTTTTTTAATGGGAGGAGGGAAAATTGTGTATTTACGTCTTTATTTGATCATGGCCAGGTGGATACTTTTTACCGATAGAGGTGAGTTTACTTGATCTACACATTGTGTGCAAACAGCAACCATGTTTTTTTGTTCCAACTCAGTATTGCCAGAGGAAATAAAGATTCATGTTTTCACACTAAAGCTGCCGACTGCCTTGAGATTGTGTAAAAACATGAAACTTATAGCGGTCGCCGGTCAATGTACTCCTGAAATTTGATTTGTAATTTGTAAAAGTTTGAATTTTGAAAAGCCATTTTATAATGGCGCTGAGCAATTTTACTTTCTGGTGTGCAATCACGGCAAACTCAGTCTGAGAGCTATTTCCATTAGTAATATAAAAATATACTGATAAATACTGGTTTTGATGGATGATCAAATAAACAAACGGGTCAAGTCCACAAACACCTAGGTCTGGGGGATAGATATATTGATAAACGCAGATAGATTTACACAGAGGAAGCTGATCCAGCAGGATGTTGTAAGAATATAAAATGGAGAAAGTAAGAAGAATGATTATGAGGATATTTAGGATAGATAAAGACGTGAAAATATTAAGATTGTAGTTACTGGAGAAATATTCCTTCGTGAGGTTTATTCCTTGATGTAACAGTTATGCAGAGGAAACTGTTAGCATGGTACTTCCTCCTTACTGATGGAATAAGAAGTGAAGAATTTTGATTCTTTCCGTGGTATTGCGGATCTTTAATGTGATCATTTGAATTCGTAGAATGGTCTGAACATTTCACATTTAAATAGCGAGAGGATAAATCCTATTTGTTTGATATAAAAGAGTAATAAGTTGGAAAATAATTTATCACACGCAAGTTCTCGTAGACGCCTCTGAACGCTGTCAAAATTGGAAAGTGAATACTCGGCTTCTCTCACCCAGATCTGGCAGTAATACAACATTTTTATCTATATTTCTGAGATGGATTCTTTGTAGCGTAGGGAGATGTTTAATGTTTCTTTGATTCGGCTTGGGTCAGACATAACCGAACTCCGTACAGCTTACAGGATTTATGCAGAATTATCATCAACAGAATTATCAGAATACACTCTAAATACAAACAACATACAAAAAAATCCTTAAAAGATGGTAAAAGTTTGGTTGTCGGCAGGATGGAATGTGTGGAATAATGTAAGAATAAAATATACATTTTGCATTTAAAATAGAAATTTATTAAAAGGAAAAAAATAACACAAATTATAGAAGTTTCTGTTCAATTAGGAACATTATTAAGAAGTCAAGGGTAGAGTTATAGGTATCAAGAAATGTACAAAATGTTCGTAGTAGTAACTGTTGAAAGAGATAAGGAAAGAGAAACCAATGTGCGACCTGACCTTATCTCCGTGTCGATTTGAAGTTGAAGTTCCATTTTAGTTGTTTCGTCTCACGTTTCGCATGTGACTCTCTCTCTCTCTCTATCTCTCTGACTGACTGACGCTGGTGAACTACTTTTATTGTAATTTAGATTTTTTTCGCACATACTCGCGAAGTTATTTTGCTCTTGCAAGTCACTCCCATTGGTCAACAATCAATTTAACACCTACTTGCGAAATCTGGTTTCGACTTTTTCTTTAAGCAGATGGTCAATCCTTTTTCTGTTTGGGAAAAACCAGGATTTCCCACGTTGTTGTGAATTTTTGTAGAAATGAAGATGAGAGTTGATTTTAATTCTTTTCTTATCCCTACATATTTAAAATTTTGGACTATTGATCTCATATTTATAGATATAGTCACAAGGACGTAATTTTTGGTTTAATCTGTCTCTTGTAAATATAATGTATGACAAGAGGAGTCAGTTTCTTTCTACAGCGGTAAAACAAAAGTTCTGAACTCTCCTATCCTTCACCATACCATAAACGACAAATAAGGAGACAATTCGTCCGTGCATGGAACACTGCTGTCATATATGATCAGGCGCCCCTGCTATTCATCTCAGTGTTCTCGACAGACTCCAAAGGAGAATCACTAATGTGATAGGTACCGACTTGGCGACTCGACTACAGCCACTTTCCCAACGACGAGATGTGGCCTCCCTTTGTCTGTTCTATAAATACTTTCATGGCTTCTGCTCCAACGAACTTAAGTCACTGGTACCTCTGCAACAGGTGTTTACTCGTGCAACCAGATTGGCAACTGGGTCCCAACCATTCACAGTTAGATTAACCAAATGCAGACGACAATTCTACTCCTGCAGCTTCTTCTCCCGCACTTCCCGCCTGTGGGAACCAGATTCCATATTCTTGCTTTCCTGACGGCTAAAACGTCCAGGAATTTAAAAGCAATGTAAATACTCATCTATTAACCACTTGTTACACCAGCCTGTATATCCTTTCCTTTCTCTCTACCTTTGCAACTGTCATCACACCTGTATTCCCATCCTTCTCTTGCTTCTTTCTAACTGGTTCGTCTTCCTCTTCACTCTTTTCTAAATCTTTTTACCCTTATGTAGCCCCCTGCACATCAGTGGCATAACCGCCTTGCTCGCGGTGAAGCGATTAAAAAAAAGGTAGATCAGGATAGAGAAAAACAGGTAAGAAAAACGTCAGTCGCAGATAAACATTGCAGACGGATATTAAGCTGTATTCTTTGAGAAAGATACTGCAGAGAATTGTATGTAATGAATTGGAAATATGAAGAAATGAAGCCAGCGAACGTTTTATCAGAATAAAATAAAATATATGAAAACACGACAGTCGACAAATATCTTCAAAGTATGTCGTCGAGCATCAAATCAAACGTAATCAAATAAACATTTGTCACAATGTATGACTTAACAAAATCTGAGTAAATCTCTGTCTGCAACATTTTTGCAATAGGCGAAAATATTCCACTTATTTCTTAAAGGCGTTAATTTAAAACGAGAGACGACATAATTCCCAGGATTCATTTTATGATGAATAATAATTTTCAATGAAATTTGAACTACGTTGGTTTAATGATGAAATTTTAATTGATAACTATTAAGAAAATCAAAGAATTAGAATAGCTATATATATATATATATATATATATATATATATATATATATATATATTAATGTACATTTGGGCAGCAATATCTTTTAAACTTGTTTCGTTAAAAACGACCGACAAGGAAGATTTTTATTGATACTAGCGGTATAGCCCGGCGTTGCTCGGCTGTATTGAAAGTTTTAAAACTAATCTATGGTCCTGGAGCTCAGACACTTTGGACGATGGCAGAACGACTAAAAAGCAATAGTTGTTATCAGTTAAAGCGAAACCGTAGACTGAAAGAAAAATTAATGGATGTAAGTCAAATTTTGATTTCCTAGTATCGATATCGAATAAGTTTTCGTCGTAAACTGAAATTTGAAGGCTAAATAAGTCATCTGAGTAAATGGTATCATGGCTGAGACTAAGAACTACAATTATACCTACTTAGAGACAAACCCGAAACAAAACAAAAAAATAAAATGGCTGAAAAAATACATACATACAGGCAGATAAACAGACACGCACACAAGCATCTTGCCTTTTATATATATATATTATCAATTTTCTGCACTATTGTAAGAACTGCAACCTTGAAACTTCTGAATATCGTTCCTTATGGCTTTGTCTATGAGTGTATCAAATTTGATTAAAATCGGACCACACCTTCTATAACCCAATTTTTTCGATTATCCATTTTCGATATTTATCTGGGTTTCCTCGACACAAAACCTAGCTAAGAACACTCGCAGACGCTTAGAGTACAACTGTGTAAATTTTCAAGAAAATTGGTTCAGCCGTTTTGGAGTCTATAGGTAAAGGACAGACACACACAGACACGCACAGACAAAGTTCCATTTATAAATAACTTTAGATGATAATTTTCAATGAAATTTGATCTACGTTGGTTTAATGATAACATTTTAATTAATAACTAATATGAAAATAAAAAAGAACAGAATAGCTCTCTCTCTCTCTCTCACTCACTCTCTCTCTCTCTCTCTCTCTCTTTATATATATATATATATATAGCAACGTTCAGCAACGTTCAGCCTGGTCAGTACTTAGATGGGTGACCGCTTGGGAATACTAGCTGCTGTAAGCGTTTATTGACGGATGTGCGTTGTGGTGCTGTGGATGTCGGCTCAGAAAAGGAAATCGGTGAGCCGAGTTCCATACAAGTCGAACACTCTGCATTCATTTACGCACTGCTACTCTTGGGAAAGGTATTAATCCGTCCTTTCTCTCCAGTTATGGGTTAAATATTTGAGGTCTGCAGTTCATGCGATCCGTGGCGAACTTCTGCACCGATTGTTTGTGATCAGTAGTTGTGGATGGTGCTACACAAACCTTCACCACTCAAAACAATTCTTTGTGTAGCAGTCTAACTGTGTTAGACACTCATACGTCAAAATCGACGGGAGAGTCCATAATATATTAATGTACATTTGAGCAGCAATCTTTCCTTTAAATATGTTTGGTTAAAAACGACCGACAAGGAAGATTTTATTGATATATGATTTAATTTGTCCAGTTGTCTTACATGTTTTCGTTTTGATGGAGATAAAAAGTTTGAAAATCTTCCATAATATTTTAAATTCCAAGTGCTTTTTGCCACTTTACTGACCATTTTGAAGGACATTATTTTTCTTGTGTTGTTATCTTATTCTCATGTTTGAATTTTAACGTAATATTTGGTTTTTGAAAAGGTGCGTTCTTTAAAACTATCATGTTTTTTTAATCGTATCACCCCAAGCAAGGCGGTAATGCCACTGATGTGTAGGGGGGCTACATAAGAGTAAAAAGATTAAGTAGAAGAGAGTGAAGAGGAAGACGAACCAGTTAGAAAGGAGCAAGAGAATTGGGAATGCAGGTGTGATGACAGTTACAAAGGTGGAGAGAAAGGAAAGGATATACGGGGTGGTGAAAGAACTTGAGTCAAGTGGTTAATAGATGAGTACTGACATTGCATTTAAATTCCTGGACCTTTCCCAAGGTTTTTGCGCGTAAGTGAATGCAAGGAATTCAATTGGTATTTTAACTCGGCCACCCGATTTTTTGTTCCGAGTCGATATCCACGGCCCCACAAAGCACATCCTCATCATGATATTCTCATCTTACTGAAAAACATGGATAAAATACATGAAATACAGAAAAAAAAAATTCTTAATTTGCCATACGAACTTAACAATAACAAAATTCCTTTTCTTGATATTCACAAACATACACACAGACACACAGACACACACACACACACACATATATATATATATATATCTATATCTATAAGGTGGTCCAGTAGTAGGTAGACAGTAAATGAATGTATTTATATTGCGATTACATATACAACTATATCTACTAATACTATTATTACACCGATAATTTGATTTTGCATGTTAATACAATTTATCAACGCAGATGCACAAACTTTTGTCCATCACAATTTACACAGCTTTCAAGTCTAACCCTCACGCTTCGTCAGATAGTTTTGCGCAAGTGTCTTGTTTGATATTATGGATTCCCTGAATAATTTAAAAAGAAAACAGATTATATTTAGATAAATTAATTCTAAAATTTAAAATAATATAGCACAAATACTATCGTTATGATGAACGCCATTTTAATAATATAACCTATTCTACAGTTTTGGACAACCATATATATATATATTAATCATTTCACCCCGAGCAAGGCGGAAACGCCACTGATGTGCAGGGGGTTACATAAATGTAAAAAGATTAATTAGAAAATAGTGAGGAGTACAAACTAGTTGGAAAGGAACAATAGAAAGCAGGTGCGATGACAGATACATAGGTGAAGAGAAAGGGAAGGTTATACGTTGGTGGGGAGAGAGCTAGAGTCCAGTGGTTAGTAGATGAGTATTGACTTTGCATTTAAATTTCTGGAGGTTGTAGCCGTCAGGAAAGCAAGAATACGGGAGCGAGTTCCACAAGCGGGAAGTGCGAGAGAAGAAGCTGCAGGATTAGAATTGTCGTCTGCATTTGGCTAACCTGACTGTGAATGGGTGGGACCCAGTTGCCAGTCTGGTTGCACGAGTAAACAAACACCTGTTGAGGAGGCATCAGTGACTTAAGCTCGTCCGAGCAGAAGCCATGAAAGTATATATATATATATATATATATATATATATATATATATATATTTATTTATTTATTTATTTATATATTATTTATTTAATTAGTTTTTGGTCATAATTAAATTGGACCAGTACATATTTGTATTAAAAACCTAAAAAATAATTACACAAAACTGGTTAGGCCCGTGTGGAATTTAAAATTAAAATATGGAAACGATCCCGATATGATTGGAGCATAGTAAAAACCACCAAAATTACAACGTTGGTAAAATATGCAGATTATGCCAGGAGAAAAAACTGGCTATTTTGTTGTTCCCAGGCAAAAATGAATTACTAAATTAATGAACAGAAATTATGTTTAAGTGTAACCATACCAATAAATACCTACTATGATCATAAAATCATGATTAAAAGTGTTCTAAGACACTTAAGTAACTTCTCCTCATATTGAAGCCTGTACGTTCATAAAAGATTCTTGCTTCGACGAAATTAGATCACTGGTGCCCACTAGGTAGACACCTCCTAACACACTAACACGCATCCATTCTCTCAAACACTCTTCCCATGTACATCCTTACCCGTCTATCACCCTCCTTCTGACATTTTCTATATCTAAACCCCTCACTCATTACATTCCTCTATGTAACCCCCTGCAGTGGAATGCCTTGCTTGGGGTGAAATGATTTTTAAAAAGTAGATGAGTTATTAAAAATATCATCATAAATAAAAAAAAGCCTATTTCCTCAAATAATCCTAAACATATTAACCTAGTATACCGCAATCAAAATATAAAGATTGTAGTTAACGGGGAAATATTCCCTAGTGGGGTATATTATTCAGTGTAACAGTTATGCAGAGGAAACTGTTAGCATGGTACTTCCTCCTTACTGATGGAATAAGAAGTGAAAGAACTGTTATTCGTTCCGTGGTATTGCGGGTCTTTAATGCAATCATTTGAATTCGTAGAATGATCTGAACATTTCACATGTAAATAGCGTTAGGGCAGGTCCTACACGTCTGATACAAAAGTGTAATACGTTAGAAAATAATTCATCACCCGCAAGTTCTCGTAGACACCTCTGAACGCTGTCAAAACTGAAAAGAGAAAACTCGGCTTCTCCCACCCAGATCTGGCAGTAATACAACATTTTTATATATATTTCTGAGATGGGTTATTTGAAATATTTGTAGCGTTTAATGTTTCTTTGATTCGGCTTGGGTCAGACATAACCGAACTCCGTACAGCTTACAAGATTTATGCAGAATTATCATCATCAGAATTATCAGAATACACTCTAAATACAAACAACATAAAAAAAATCCTTAAAAGTGGAGACGATGGAATCCCGGTGATAGTTCTTAAGAGGTGTGATCCTGAACTTTCCCCTGTCCTCTCTAAACTGTTTAACTACTGCCTTTCTGCTTCCTGCTTTCCTGCACGCTGGAAGTTCTCTTCAGTCGTTCCTGTATTTAAGAATTGTGGTGAACCCTCGGACCCATCCAACTATCGCCCTATCAGTCTTCTACCGATATTCGGCAAAGTATTCGAGGCCATAATCAATGCTGAAATAGTCCAACATCTCACTGCCCACAAACTCTTCTCTGACAGGCAATATGGCTTCCGCTTTGCCAGGTCCACGGCCGACTTGTTAATAACCGTAACGGAGTACATGCTCCAGGCCTTGATGAGTCTGACGAGGCACGCGCGGTTGCTCTGGACATCTCCAAGGCTTTCGACAGGGTTTGGTACTCTGGCCTCCTATGCAAGCTACGGGGTTATGGTATTACCGGTTGCCTGCTTGACCTAATCCAATCTTTTTTAAATAACCGCAAAATGAAGGTCGTTTTGAATGTGTGCCTCTTCATCCTACAGCACGAATGCTGGTGTCCCACAGGGCTCTATCCTGGGCTCGACGCTCTTCCTTATTTTCATCAACGACCTCCCAGATGAGATCAAGTCCCAAGTAGGCATCTACGCAGATGACACTACAATATACTCCCGCACCAGTAAAAAACCTGTCGTGGCGGACAGACATAATCTCGCTGCTGACCTTGAACGGGATCTACACTCTGTGGTGAACTCGGGCAAGAAGTGGCTTGTCAACTTCAATTCGTCTAAGACCAAGCTGTTGTCTGTCAACCAGTACAGGTAACCTCTCCTGTCTCCCATAAGCATGGACCAAGCGATTCTCCCTGAGAGCAATACACTACGCCTCCTCGGCCTTACCCTCTCCTCAGACCTCAAATAGAACCATTATATTGAATCCATTGCCAAATCTACTCCTAAGAATGTTGGGTCACTATGTCGATCCAGGATGTTTTTTCCGCCTGAATCCATCCTGCATATATACAAGCCAACCATTCGTCCGTGCATGAAGTACTGCTGCCATTTATGGTCAGGCGCCCCTGCCGTTCTCCTCAGTGTTCTTGACAGGCTCCAAAGGAGAGTCTGTAATGTGATAGGTACTGATCTGGCGGCTCGACTGCAGCAACTTCCCCACCGTCGAAATGTGGCCTCCCTTTGTCTGTTCTATAAATACTTTCATGGCTTCTGCTCCAACGAACTTAAGTCACTTGTGCCTCGTCAACAGGTGTTTACTCGTGCAACCAGACTGGTAACTGGGTCCCACCCATTCACAGTCAGGTTAGTCAAATGCAGACGACAATTCTACTCCTGCAGCTTCTTCTCTCGCACTTCCCGCCTGTGGAACTCGCTCCCGTATTCTTGCTTTCCTGACGACTACAACCTCCAGAAATTTAAATGCAAAGTCAATACTCATTTACTAACCACTGGACTCTAGCTCTCTTCCCACCAACGTATAACCTTCCCTTTCTCTCCACCTATGTATCTGTCATCGCACCTGCATCCTCAGCTTTCTATTGCTCCTTTCTAACTAGTTTGTACTCCTCACTCTTTTCTAATTAATCTTTTTACAGTTATGTAGCTCCCCGCTCATCAGCGGCATTTCTGCCTTGCTCGGGGTGAAATGAATAAAAAAAAGATGGTAAGTACGAATACATACAATATATTGTAGATTATCTAAGCTGGGGAATAACTCTGTGAAGGAATATATTTTTATGAAACAAGAAAAAATGTTCAAACTGGCTAGCAAAAGAAAAATTGACATTATTTTGATAAATATCTAATTGTTGTCAATGTCATAAATGCGGGCAAAATTCCTCATGTCAGGAAATTATTTGATTGTTTTCAAATCAGCCTAGCCAAGGTCAGATAATATGGTCCTTGAAATTATGTAAACAGTGTGTGAAGATATGACGTAGTCACTTATATACGAAATAGAAATTAGTAGTAGTCAGAAGTCTATAAGATTTGAGATCGGAACCCAGACCGAGAAAGACACATGGAAAACATCGGACGAGCGCAGCCTCTGTATCCGCGTGTGTGCTGCAACATCATAACCCACCTTCTTCTCTACGACATGTCACCTGAAGAATAAAGAAACTCTTGTATGTCTTATTTATATATTTGTTTTACGGTCGTCATTTTTTAAAATAAGAATATCGTTACTTTATCAGTGTGAAAAAGGCAAGCAATTTTAAAAGAGAGAAGATAAGATTTGGGACCATGTCATCGAATTAATAATCTTCGTTCCATCAAAGGGTAAGCAGCATATATGTTGTTTTGGTTGCAGTCTAATTTCCATCGAGAAGATATAGAATACAACATATGTTAGACGTTGAAGATGCGTTTTATCGAATTGTATACTGCATATATGTCATTTTGGTTTCCAGGTCATACAGCATATGTCTGTCTAGTGTGCATCGCTGGTATACCACACACACACACACACACACACAAACATACACACAGATCCCAATAAAACATTGGACTCTTTATGTATTACACTAACTTTAATCAAGCCAAAGTAATGATCTGCAATAAGTTTTCTTCCTCAGCTTATATTTTTCAAATGACCAACATTGTATATCAATTTAAATGTCCTTTGAATGATTGTATATTTGACAAAAAATTAAATATATATGTTGGTTACACGACATCATTATCGAGTAGATTTACGCTACATATATCGGATTCAAGCTCGATTGTACATTTAAAGGAGCAGTCCTGCATACATTCATGATATAGGAAAATATTAATCGACAAAAATAAAGAAAATAAAAGCAAAACTTCAGATTCTTGAATCACTCTATATAAAAAATTGCAACCTACACGAAATACAATTAATTATGACTGTAGCAACAATGTTTTAATTACCTATAGCATCAAGGCTTAAAATATCTTAATTCTAATTTTTTCACATTAAACTTATAACAGAATATTTTAAAACATGCAAATTGCAATTTTCTATAACTTTTTACAGATATATATATTACGTTACCTCCGATACATGGTGTGAAAATTTTAATTAACAGAGCGCGTTCCATGCAGACAAACAAAAGGTCATAACTGTCAATTACATTAATTTTTAGTCTTAGCAATTCACCAGTGAAGATGATCTTGAATGTGATTGATAAAACTTGGGAAAATAAAGTAATAAATCTACGGCGCCTTCTTTGATGGTTTTAATCCCATTAAGAAATCAAACCTTCAATATGAGAAGACTAAAATTTAACATTAGACATAATACGTCTAAATTATTCAACCAAACACGCTGCATATATATATATATATATATATATATATATATATATAATAAAAAGAGAAACCGCGAATATTATTTTGTAAAATAAATAGTATATTCTATTTTTTATTTATTTTTTATTTTCTATTCTGCTGCACGCAACCTTCTTCTGTCAGTGTTTGTCAGTCATCGTCTTGTACCCCCGAGGGAATCGCTTTCCGCTTTAAGGGGTAATAAAATAATTTTGGATGTGTTAAATATCGGACACAGGAAGGTTTTGTTCTTATTTCTTTGTGTAATTTATATATACATAGACACACATATATATACACTTCTTATGTCGTGTAGGATTTCATGTCTGTGTCACTGCGTTCGTTCTTGCTAGTATGTGCACATATTTATGTGTTTACGCGTATGTGCAAGTGGATGGGATACGATGGTCAGCCTGTGCGCGTGTTGTGTGCCCCTGTGTGCGCGGGGTTGGGTTATAATCTTTTAAGTGCTGGTTTAAATTTGTTTATAATATTTTTTGTTGTTGTAGGTAACAGTAATTGCCAGTCTGATATAATGGCACAATTTTAAATTTGTCTTGGTTGCAGTAGAAGATGTGTTTTGATATTAAGAGTTTTCTGTTGTTCGATACTTTGACTGCCTGAAGAAGGTCGCAAGACCAGAAACACGTGTAGCAGAAAAGAAAAGAAAAAAAAAGAAAAAAGAAAAATACATTATATATTTTGTAAAAGAACACTTGCGGATTTTCTTTTTTATTTTAAATATACACTTTTCTCTCGTTGGAACTACTGTAAAATCACGAATTATGATATATATATATATATATATATATATATATATATAGCCTTTGAGGTTGCACTCGCCCGATCGACCCAGTCAATTAAAAACTTAATTGGACAATTAATGTTTAATGCTTTACTCACCTCCGGTCGATTAAAAATAAGAGGAAATCTTATTCCTTTTACAGTCCAAAAGTATGCCATTAAAGATTCACAAGTTACCTAGAATGACCTACAAGGACATAATTAAATTCTTGGCTTTTATCATCCTGATCAGTGTAATCATTCGTTTAATTAACGCCTCCAGAGTGGAGCCAAAATGTCTCTATCGCCCAGATTAAAGATGCTCACAGATTTTTAGAAAAAGATTTTGGAAAAATATTATCCTATATTCCCCACCCCGCTTACGAAAAGTAAAACGAACATTTGAAAGAAAGAAAAAAAAATACGCATGCTTCTTTCAACCATGCACCGAAAAACAAATTATGAAAGTCATTTTTCTTTAGAAAATCGTTGAGAAAATCAGATTTGTTATTTTTTATCATCTATGAGACGGAGGTTGTAGTCAAACAGAAGAAAGAAATTACGAATTTAGGTCCCTCCAAATTTTAATTGACATTTCAGTTCTTGTTTTTCGTCAGCGATTCACGCTATGTTTACGTAAGGCTACTATCAAGAAATTGGAATCGGTCGAGTAAAATGATTTTGGGGCGAGTAAATTTTCCCTTTTTCTTTTCCAAATCTCAAAGGCTCTCTCTCTCTCTCTCTTTCTCTCTCTCTCTCTTTCTATATATATATATATATTGTGTGTCTTTAGTCAGCATTTTCTCATTGATGCATGTTTCATTAAATAATATAGACAAATTCTTTTCGATTTATTTTATGTAAATTTTTTTCATATCGTCTGATAAGCTTAATAGCATTATCGTTGAAAGAGAAAAGAAAATCACAATATTGATAAATGTTTTTATTTAATCCTTTCTGAGCTTTCGGCTTTCATCAGCCATTATCAAAGATGAAAATAGTTAGCGGACGACGATAGTAGTAGTCGTCTATTTTGTTTGTGTAGAGGATTAGCAAACTCGTGCGTGCATGCTGGAAGCGAAAATCGCACTACAGCTTGTGGCGTTTCACATGACCACACGAGAGCGGGCGAGAAGTATTAAGTATGGAAAGCCATTGGGATAACCAATTGCTTCTGTTAACTATTATAGGCATTTGAGAATGTGTGTGGAGATTTCGTAGTTAATTTTGTTCAGGTTAGATTTCAACTGTTTTATGTAAAATGACTTCGAGTACTTTTAGTTTTTGTTTATTGTTTTCTTGTTTAATTATGGTTGTGTTTTTGACGAGGATTTCGCGGAATTGTGTATGTGGCCTGGTATGTTGTTTTAGGTGTCTAAAGACGTTGGAATTGTCGTTTAAATGTAGTGTCAAGCGTCGTTAGAGCGAGTTTGTAGTGTGACCAACAGAAATATTGTTTAACCCCCTAGGGCCATTCGTATCATATTTGATACAGTATTTCCCTATAAGGAAACATTTGGTATTTCCCTATAAGGAAACATTCGGTATTCATTGACTGAGCAGTCAGTACCGCTTTCATTTGAAATTTATAAAATATTTCTCTTAAAAAATTTTTCAGGAAAATATTTCTTTCAAGGCTTGTTTTCATACTGTATCAAATATGATACGAATGGCCCTAGAGGGTTAAGGCTTCTACTGGGCATAAAGTGGGGGATCAGTTCTATATTGTTATGAAGTAATAAACAGATCCCCCACTAATATGATACGAATGGCCCTAGAGGGTTAAGGCTTCTACTGGGCATAAAGTGGGGGATCAGTTCTATATTGTTATGAAGTAATAAACAGATCCCCCACTAATATGATACGAATGGCCCTAGAGGGTTAATCCGTTGGAGATACAATCTCCCAAATTGCACTTGACTTTGTAGACTACGTTGGATTTTTTGTTTTTTTTTTCAAATTGCTAACCGGGAGAGAAGAGTCGTTGCGAATGAGTGAGTTGGATATACTGGATTTAGAGTAGTATATGATTAACTTAATTTTTTGCTAGTATCTGTTGTAGATATATCGGTATCTATTAATGTTTTTAGTATAATTTCATCTTGTTTATAGTTAGTATGCATTTGATTGCGATATAGGAGATTAACGTGTTTGAGATTAGTTGAGGCAGCACTGTGTTTCAACTGCTTGGTATTGAGACTTCTAAGAAAGCATCTTATTTATTCGTCAACTATATAGTTTGGAAAGCTATTGTTAATAAGTGTTTGTTTTATATTCTTTAGTTCACTGTAGAAAATATGTTTTGTGGATAAATTAGTTTCTGCACGGTGTATTAGATTTTTTATAATTGCTATTTTGTAGTAATATGGGCATTCACTCTTGTAGTTAAGTGTGCATGAACTTATGCTGGTAGATTTTTGTATATTGAAATGGTAAATTTGTTATTATTTGTGTTTATCAATATGTCGAGGAAGAGAATTTTGTTATTAGTGTTAAGTTCATACCTGAATTTAAGGACAGAATTATTTTGGAAACGTTTTTGAAGTCGAAGTATTTCGTCTGTGTTTTTAACCAACATGAGAATATCATCAACATATCTTAAGTAAATGGATGTTTTTTTAAACGCTGTAAATATATTATTTTCGCGGTTCAACATGTAGAAATTGCTGAATGTCGGACACAATACTGAACCCATTGAGACACCATCACGTTGTATATATATATTATTATTATGATCTAAGAAAGTGACTTCAGTAGTACAAGCTAATAGTAGTTTCCGTAATATATTCGAATTAATTTTTAGTCGGGGTAAAGATGAGTTACTGTATCTATTCCTTATAATTATGTCAATAGTTTCACTAACCGGGACGTTGGTAAATATGTTTTCAACATCAAGTGAAGCTATAATTTCGTTGTTGGGTTTTTCGCTTTTTAAGATTTGGATTACTTCTAATGTTGACTTAACACTTTATTTACTAAGAAGGGAGAAAGTAATTAGTTGGTTAATGCATTTTGTTAACTGGTTTACTGGAGTTGGAATTTGCGATATGATAGGACGGAGAGGATAGTTAGGTTTATGTGCTTTTATGGTGCCATATATGTAACCAGGTCTATAATCGCCAACAATTCTAGGGAGTTTTAAAGAGTTCTGTTTGGCATTATTAGTAGTAATGAATTTATGAAGCTTTGATTTTAGTTAGTTTGTCGGGTTCTTGTTAAGTTTTTTAAAATTTTATGTGATAGAGAATGTGGTCGAGAATTTTATGTGATAGAGAATGTGGTCGAGAATTTTATGTGATAGAGAATGTGGTCGAGAATTTTATGTGATAGAGAATGTGGTCGAGAATTTTATGTGATAGAGAATGTGGTCGAGAATTTTATGTGATAGAGAATGTGGTCGAGAATTTTATGTGATAGATGTGGTCGAATTTTATGTGGATAAAGAATGTGGTCGAGAATTTTATGTGATAGAGAATGTGGTCGAGAATTTTATGTGATAGAGAATGTGGTCGAGAATTTTATGTGATGGAGAATGTGGTCGAGAATTTTATGTGATAGAGAATGTGGTCGAGAATTTTATGTGATAGAGAATGTGGTCGAGAATTTTATGTGATAGAGAATGTGGTCGAGAATTTTATGTGATAGAGAATGTGGTCGAGAATTTTATGTGATAGAGAATGTGGTCGAGAATTTTATGTGATAGAGAATGTGGTCGAGAATTTTATGTGATAGAGAATGTGGTCGAGAATTTTATGTGATAGAGAATGTGGTCGAGAATTTTATGTGATAGAGAATGTGGTCGAGAATTTTATGTGATAGAGAATGTGGTCGAGAATTTTATGTGATAGAGAATGTGGTCGAGAATTTTATGTGATAGAGAATGTGGTCGAGAATTTTATGTGATAGAGAATGTGGTCGAGAATTTTATGTGATAGAGAATGTGGTCGAGAATTTTATGTGATAGAGAATGTGGTCGAGAATTTTATGTGATAAAGAATGTGGTCGAGAATTTTATGTGATAGAGAATGTGGTCGAGAATTTTATGTGATAGAGAATGTGGTCGAGAATTTTATGTGATAGAGAATGTGGTCGAGAATTTTATGTGATGAGAATGTGGTCGAGAATTTTATGTGATAGAGAATGTGGTCGAGAATTTTATGTGATTTTAGAGAATGTGGTCGAGAATTTTAAATGTGATAGAGAATGGTGGTCGAGAATTTTATGTGATAGAGAATGTGGTCGAGAATTTTATGTGATAGAGAATGTGGTCGAGAATTTTATGTGATAAAGAATGTGGTCGAGAATTTTATGATAGAGAATGTGGTCGATTTTATGTGATAGATGTGGTCGAGAATTTTATGTGATAGAGAATGGTCGAGAATTTTATGTGATAGAGAATGTGGTCGAGAATTTTATGTGATAGAGAATGGTGGTCGAGAGAATGTGGTCGAGAGAATGTGGTCGAGTTTTTTGTTGTAATCTAATTTGTTTAGGATGACGAAAATGTTGGTTTTATCGGCTTTTTTTACAATTATGTCGGGTGGTTGCATAGTTCTTGTGCTGCAATTTTTAGTTGTTAGGAGAGAATTTTTGAAGAGTTAAAGCTTTTCTAATATATATATATATATATATATATATATATATATATATATATATATTAGAAATATATATATTCAAAATTGTAGAATATCTAAAAAAAATTTCCAAATTATATTACTCTGTTAAATTAAATCAAGAAATTTAACATTGAGTTTTTTGGGTTTGTCTCTATCTGAATTTACCTGACGAATATACCAAGTATTCTACCTTATATATATATATTAGGTTGTCACACGTGAAATGGCACACGTTATAGGAACTGAAAAAAGTTTCTGAAATGTTAAATAACTAATTTATTTAGTTGAAATAGGTTCCACGTTGATGAATGCTTATTCTCCAACGTAACTCTAAATCCTTGATATAATCTTCAAAATATTATCATTTGATGCAAATAAACGTTCAATTGATTCGATTACCTCTTCTGTATTGGAGAATTTTTCTGGCGTATGAAAAGTTCAAAATCGTTATGTAAATCATAATCAAAAGGAGGGCTATATGGTAAATATGGCCGATGAAACCAAATTCAGGCTATGCAGCTTTTTAAGAGATGATTGAAAAGTCGGTGCATTGTAGTGCATCGAAAAAGTTTACCATGTTTCTTTTTCAGATTGTCGTGCATACACTAAATGCCCCTACAATTCATTGTTATTTATTTATTTTGAGGCAAGAAGGCTGTTTCTGTTTTTTACTTGAGGCAAGAACAAATAATGAAAAACCCCTGTGAAAGATCAGTCATTCAGTTAAGTGCCATACGTGATACACGCTTGGGCGATCATGTCTCGAAAAAGACATGACTGACTGGGCAGAAGATTATCCCGCAGTAGGTTGCCATTGCTTTCTGCGATAAACTGGTTGCCGACCAAGGCTATAGAACCCAATCTTTACTGTTATTTAACCCATAACTGGAAGGAATAGACGGATTAATACCTTTCCAAAGGGTATTTGCGCGTAAGTGAATGCAAGGAATTCAACTGAAATTCGAACTCGGCTGTCCGATTTCTCGTTCCGAGTCAATATCCACTGCGCCACAACACACATCCTGCGAAAGACCACCATACCTAAAAATTAACATTTTAGGGGGCAGTGGAGGGTTTGGATATTGTTTTAGTGAGTCACTTGCATCTAACCACTGGCCTACGCGCTTAGGGTTATCAAAGAATATTAATTTCTCATTGCATGTAAAGATTCGTTGCTAAACGTATTACATTTCCTTGTTCGTACCCTTACATTAAGATCACTCAACATTGTTTCATTGTAATCATTTTCATTGGGCTTTTTAGTAACAATACACTGAAAGAAAATTTATCGGCAAATAAAATGAGTAATGCTGGACATATGGATCGAGCATGTGAGCAATGTTGAGGTCTTAGAAATGATGGAAGCGAAAAAGAAATTAATACTGAGCATCAGGAAGAGACAGCTAAATTTCCTGGGACATGCAATGAAGAATAAGGTTTGGAGAACCTCATACTAACAGGCCAGATAGAGGGAAAAAGAGACGGGGAAAGCAAAGGATAACATATTTGAAGGACTTAATTAGGTAAATGATGGAACGATGGTTGCATGGTGAAACAGGATGTCTGCTAAGAACCACCATGGATAGGGAGAGGTGGAAAGCCATGATCGTCTAAAGGGACAAGGCACATAAAAGAAGAAGAGCAAGTCAAAATATCTTCAAGGAGGTTACTTCGTTATACGACCGGATCAATCAACAACCAACCAAAAACGAGTAATTTCATGCGTAACAAAGTAATATATATATATATATTGTAATAGTCGTTACAATGGCTTATAAATTCATAGTATCACTACACAAAGATTTTCGCGTTTCAAAGCTAGCCATGTGTCTAGGCTGCTTCATTCTTCAATTGATTTTGTTGATATGAAAATTATCTCGTTGAAAAGACCGTATCAAGCACTCTTTATCAAAGTAAATGCATGAACCACAGGTAAAAACCTACAAGTTCTACAGCTTAGTTACAATATATATATATATATATATATATATAAGTGGACATGGCTTGACGATTGCGTATTCGTATCACACAGACTGTCGAGGCTGGGTGTTGACTTTGATGTTAACTTTTATAATTACATTTGCTTTATTATTGATATTGAACACTGTAAGCTATAAATATAGCACATGCGCACACAGAAACACAGACACACACACACACACATACACACACACACACACACACATATATATATATATATATATATATATATAGAGAGAGAGAGAGAGAGAGCAAGTTCATAGCTTTGACATATGTCTTCCAGATATATTTCTCACATAATTTGGAAATTGAGCAGAAATACTTCCCTAATTTAAACAGTCACCTGTCAGCTCCTAGTAAATCTAAGCAAATGACATCGGTGCCTTCATTGAGTTAATATTTTACCATTATGTAGGAAGTATTTCTTTTGCGTTTGGAGAATCTGGAGGAGCCAATTTCGATTTCAAGTGTAGTTACATTTACTTACTTCCAAGTACTATCTTCTCTCCATACCACATCTTCAGCAGAAAAGTTCAGGATAGACAGGGCCCCATATCCCTAGTTGGCAACCAATCTAAGAGAACAACCATGAATTTAAGTGTTATGTGTATGCGTATGTGTGAGTGGATGGGGTACTAAGTGTTATCGTTTAGAGACCTTGCTTTAATTTCAAAGTGTGTGTTTGGCTCAAAACAAGCCATTGCAAGTATCATTAAATTATATTTTTTTAATTATTTTTTTAAATATAATCTTTTCGCCCCAAGCAAGGCAGGACCGATACGAGTGCACAGGGGGTAACATTCAAGGAAAAAACTGGGTACAGGAGATAATGAAGAAAAGATAAAAGATTAACTGGATTAAAGAAGATGGCAATTGACATTGAATTTAAAATTTTGGAGATTTTTATCAATCAGGGAAGCATGTAAACGGAGGATAGTTCCACAGGTAAGAATGCGAGAAAATAAACTCTTAGAGTAGAAGTGAGGGTTGCTTTTAACTATTTCCTATGTAAACGGGTGGGGGTTAGATGCCTATCTATTAGCACACTTAAATTTACGTCACACAGCACCAAGAAAAAAGGCCCATCAGAGCAGTTGCCATAAAAATATTCATAAAGACTGAGGGAAGCCACGTCAGGTCAATGAGAAAGAGACTGAAGTTGAGATGCCACATCAGGATCGATTAAATTGCAGATTCTTCTTTGGGTTTTGTCAAGTACATCGAGATGAATAGTAGGAGCACCCAACTAGATATGGGAACAGTATTCAATGTAAGGATGAATTTATAAATGTGAAAGATAAATTCTGACGAGAATAATTTTCTGGACCGACAAAGAGACGCAACCTTTCTTGCAATAGATGCAGTTATAAATCCGATATATTCATTCCACTTCAGGTCGGTTGTAAAATGGGCGGGTAGTTTGACTGTTTGGTTATGAAAACTGAGCATCTTTACTCTTATACGTCGAACATAATGATAGAGACCAGTATATATGCACATGTAGTAATATATTTGGACATCCTTTTTTAATATATACTAGCATCATAGCCCGGCGTTGCCTGTACAACTCCGAACATTTTAGTAGTAGGAGAAGGTGCCACTATTTTTTTAACATATTTTGTTTTTGTTTGAAAAAAACCTTTTTTTTTTAAAAAAATATTTCCTTTGTTTCAAAATCACGGGGAAAATATTCACATTTTTTTGTTGACCAAATGAATTTTTAAAACGTCGGAATAAAAATTAAATATAAAGGCTCATTTTTTTTAATGAAAAAATATTTTAGTCGCGTTTGACACGTTTGATTTGATTTCTGTGTCGTAATTTAGCAACCATTTTAGATCTCAGATGTTTTACGGAGCAAATGTCAACAATCAGCTACATTGGCCAAAAAGTGCGAAAAGGAAAATTGCTGAACTTAAACTCAAAAAGTATGTGTCGACCTGGCTTCCCTGTAGATATGTCTTCCTAGAAAGTTTGAATGGCGTATCTTGAAAAAATTTAGGCGTGCAAAGGGAACAGTCACACACAGACTCACAGATTGCGTTTTATATATATAGCTTTTGTTGTAGAAGACTGAAGCGGTACTATAGTTTTTACGTTTTTCTTAAATTAAAATGCTTGTATGCATAGATGATAAGCACGGATATATTCTTAGTAAAATCATTAATATCTGCATATAATTATGTTTGAGAATGTACAAGTTGTGTTTTTGCAAATTATTCTACAAAATTTTATTTTATAATGGCGAAACATCATTATATATATAGATATATATATGTGTGTGTGTGTGTGTGTGTGTGTGTGTGTGTGTGTGTGTGTGTGTGAAATGAAATAAATTGCAAACATTGTGTCTGCTTATTTTTAATAAAATACGTTCATACTCACGGATAATTTTTCGCGTATTATAATTGAAAGATGTCAGAAATGAGCTGTAATGTAGACAGATGTTATTATCATTCATTTATTTAATCTGACATGTCTAAAAGAATATTTTCTGCCTAAATACACAAATTTTAATATATATATATATATATATTACTCAATTCTAAGTTTATCACCAAAGCAGCCATAAACAGTTTAGGATATTTTTTTAAAGATTCAACACACTTTATGGCTGCTTTGATATGTTTAGAAATGTTTTCCGGTTGAAACACCAAATGTTTTAACATCTTAAATTCTTTAAAACATTTCTAAAGATGCTCCTGCTATAAGGAAATTTAATATATCTCGTTATGATGATAAGATGGCGTACACATTTGCTGCAATATTTTGATGTAAATACTTACAACACGGCAAATAATATTATATATCAACCTATTAAATGGTCAAGCAGTTTCCATAAAAGATATGTGTGTGTGAGAGAGAAATAGAGAGAGAAAGATAGAGAGAGACTCGAATTCTGAATGAACTGTCTGAAGAGTATCTGTGACTCTGTGTTATAGGAAATTAAGAATTAAAATCAACTTTCCTATTCACTTTTACAAAAATTCACAATGACGTGCGAAATCCTGTTTTTTTTTCCAAAATAGAAAAAGGATTGACCACGTGCTTACAGAAAAATCAAAACTGGATTTCGCAAGTAGATGTTAAATTGATATTCTGATCAATGGGAGCGAAATTGCGCGAGTCAGTGCGAAAAATCTAAATTACTATGAATGACTTCGATTAGCGTTAGTCAGTCAGATGGGAGCAGCAGAGGCGACTAGCTAAATTGTAACGAGAGAAGCTTCAAGTCAACTTCCCCTTCTTTCATTTTATTCTCCATTCAAAGACATTCCTCCCAACAAACGCTAATACTTACATAACTACATCTGCATAAACTCTTTTCAACAAATTACTGCTACGAACATTAATTTCTACCACAATTCATGTTATCTTTTTCATTAATAAATTTCTATTTTAACATGCAAATTGTTTATTTTTATTCTTACACTATTCCCCTATTCCACATTCTTCCACACAAATCCGCACATTCCAACTTGCTGACAACAATCTGATGAAAACCTTCTGATAATTCTGATGACGATAATTCTGGATAAAACTTGTAAGCTGTAGAGAGTTTGGTTAAGTATGGCACAAGGCCAGATTAAAGAAACATTAACCATTTCCCCAAGGCGACATCTCAAATGCCAATTAAAAAGAGTTGCTAGTTAACCATTAGACCTAGGCTGTGATTGCTGACATCTATAAAAATATTAACTGTTTTGATTCTGCTTTCTGATGCGTTGAGAAGGATTTTGTCTCCTCTCTTTTTAAATATATTATTTATAATTTTATATGAATGTATTGGTTAACACTGTTGCTTATATATACGATTAAGAATAGGAAATGTATGGGCGGTGTAATTTTAAGCTAATGTTTACCGGATATGTAAGTAAACAATTCAATAAACCTTATAAGCGGCATGTATTCAGTATTTATTTATCCGAAACTAACACAGGTACACATGTTTGTGCATATGTGTTAAAAGAAACAGGTAAATAAACTTATCAAAAATTAAAAATGAAGAAACCAATTAAAGCCAATATGTAAAAATGTAATTAAGAAAGTAATTTATAAAAAAATAAGAAAGAACGCAAGAGAAAAAAGAAAGAAAGAAAGAAAGAAAGATAAAAAAGAAAAGAAAGAAAGAACGCAAGAGAAGAAAGAAAGAACTCAAGAAAAAAAAGAAAAAATACAAGAGAAGAAAGAAAAGAAAGAATGCAACAGAAGAAAGAAAGAAAGAAAGAATGCAAAAGAAGAAAGTAAAAAAGAAAGCAAGTGAAGAAAAAAGAAAGAAAGAATGAATGACAGAAAAGAAAGAAAGAATGAAAGCGAAGACAGAATCAAAAAGAAAGAATGAATGAAATTTAAGTGGATAAACAAAACAATTGTCAGAAAAATTTGAAGGAATGAAACAAATGAATTAATTAATAAAAGAAAAATGACGGATATTTTGTGATTGGCAATAAAGAAAAAATAAAGAAGAATGAAAAATTAGGGATTATTAAATGATTTAAATATGGGGAGAAAAGAACAAACATATATTTACCAATTTAAGACAGAAGTATGCAAATCAAATTAAAAAACCAATAATTATGAAAATCGATTTTCAATAAAGAAAGAAACTATAGAAACAAATCAATTAAGAAAAGAAAAAAAGGAATCGAGTTAGGAAATAAGAATAAATGAGTGATGAACTGAAAACTCCAAAGAGCAGATTTAAAAATAAAACGGATGAAAAACTGAAGTTATCGAAGTAGTTTAAAAAGAAAGAAAGAGTAAACGAAGCCAAGCTATTCACAAAAGATTCGAAAGATAAAAACGAAACAAGTATGCAATTTGCCGAATCATAACGGAAAAGAAAACCAAGAAAGAGACGTAAACAAGAAAAAAAAAACTAGTAATCATAACGAACATGAAGAAAAAAATCAGGATCTGAAAAAAAAAAATGACTAGAAAGAAAAAAAAAACTCAATTGGTACTGAGCATCAGGAAGAGACAACTGAAGTTCCTGGGACACGCAATGAGGAAGGAGAGCCTGGAGAACCTGATACTAACAGGCCAGATAGAAGGAAAGAGAGACAGAAGAAGGCAGCGGATAACATATTTGCTGAGCCTGATCAGGTGGATGACGGAACGGGGGTTGACAGGAGTAACAGGAGCAACCATACTAAGAGCCACAAGGGATAGGGAGACGTGGAGAACCATGATCGCCTACTTCCTGAAGGGACAGGGCACATACAAGAAGAAGAAGAACTGGTCAGATAAAATATTTCCACCATAAAAAGAATGACAACAAAAAGGAAATTGATTCTGGGTATCAGGAAGAGACAACTGAAGTTCATGGGACACGCAATGAGGAAGGAGAGCTTGGAGAACCTAATGCTGACTGGCCAGATAGAAGGAAAGAGAGACTTGAGGAAGGCAGCGGATAACATATTTGCAGGGCTTGATCAGGTGGTTGACGGAACGGGGGTTGACAGGAGTAACGGGAACAAACCTACTAGGAGCCACAAGGGATAGGGAGACGAGGAGAACCATGATCGCCTACGTCCTAAAAGGACAGGGCACATAGAAGAAGAGGAAGAATTAAGCAAATCAGTTTCTACGAAAACAAGAAAGGAATAATGAAAAAAAAATGGAGGCAAACAGGCAAACAAAACTCGCAAACAAGAACCAAAGCAAAACAATATGAAATTAAAAGGAAAGAAAAAAAAAAGAAAACTAAAGTGGATTTCGAGCAAAGTAATAAAGAATAGAATAGACAATCGGGACTTTGGTATGAAGATGTTCAAGTGTTCAATCTTTGTGCTGTGTTGATTTGTCGACTTGAGTAATTGGACAGCTCGAAATAGTCTGTCTCGGTAACAAGATGGCAGTTTCAGCAAGATTAACAGTGACTCTGTTATTAACGGGCGACAAGGGGAGTTAATTGCACGCCGCGGTAAATCTCTCCCGCCCGGCTGGACGGAGGCAGAAATAAAAATCGCAAATAAATATATTGTGTCAAAAAGAATTAAGAAGGGGTTAAGCAATTAAAATTTAGATTAATGTCTTAGTAGCAACCTCTGGCTTTGGAATCGATGTGCGTGAAAGAAATAAAATGTCAAAAGTGTATATACATAAATATATACAGAACCACGTTTTCAACGGGCAGGGAGTACTTAGTGAGTGAGGGTGAACTATCTATTGTAGCGCATCGATCGCGTTAAACCATGCATTAGTGCCAGTGCTTTGTTAGCTAGGCACACACACACACACACACACAAAAAGAAAGCAAAACGCTTGTTCCTTCCAATTTTTTAAATTAAAAATACAAATTAAAGATACAAATCCTATATCATCTAACAATTAAATCAAACGAAAAAATTAAACTTGCACACGGGCAAAATTGGAGCAAAACGACTAAAAATATTTTAGAAAAAACCAGACCCAGTCAAATTTTACAAGTCAGTGTGAAAGCTAAGATTCTAGCTTCTGATTAGATAGGAAATAACAAATTGATCTATGAGCCCGGTCAATTTTTCTTAACACCTAGAAAATGGGTATTTGATTTTGATCTAGTCATGTGATAAATTTCTCTACTGAAACCACGTCCTGACCGGTCAAATCAGTCCGACATGGCAGCGAATCTGAAGGACCTCGACACAATGTAGGGAATAAATTTCAAGAAGCCAACCCGGGCGTAAGGGCGCGTCACACATTCGTTCTACCTATTCTTCCAATTTTCTTTTCTTCATCTTCACCCACACACCGTCAAAGAAAGCAATAACAACAAGATACTTCAATTTACAATCTTAAGTACAATCTCCTTTATTGCTTGACTTCCCTTTTCACTTTTTCTCCGTCCATTAAAAGGAAAAGTACACAGACTCTTATTAGCAACCATTTTAATTCTTTTACGTACACACATTCTGCTACTATCGAATATGTATTTCTGTGGGACACTTAAAATACTTACATTTCTCTTTGAACAATTAACTACATGCATTTTCTCGATGGACATATTATTTTTCTTCTTAAAATTTTGTTATTCTGTTAATAAAAATTTTACTTTAATGTACAAACGAAATATCTTATCCTTCCACATTTCATCATCCAACCTTCAACCTTCTGATATCTGAAGTTGTGGGGACCTCGGTTTTGTTTGGCACAAGGCCAATTTGACAAGAATCACCAACGCCCCTACAATTTAAACCCTTTTGTTTTCTTTGCGTACGTAGAAGAGAAAACTCTATCCGATTGGATAGTAAAATTAATAGACCAATCAAGTTTTTCTATTGTGTTTTTTTTATCATTTCACCCCAAGCAAGGCATTCCACTGCCACTATTGCGCAAGGGCTTATATAGGGGAAGGTAAAGAGAAAGAGTGGTTAGATATAGGAAATGTTAGAAAGAGTGTGCTAGAATGGTAAGGATACCGAGGCTGAGGGTTGGGTAGATGGGAAGAGTGTTTGAGAGAATGGATGCGAGTTAGCGTGTTAGGAGGTGTCTATTGACCTTATATTTAAACTCCTGGAGATTGTAGCGGTCGGGGAAGCAATCATATGGAAGGGAATTCCACAGTCGGGAAGTGCGAGAAAAGAAGCTGTTGGAGTAGAAATTGAGGTTACATTTTATCGGTTTCACTGTAAAATGGTGGAACGTAGTTGCTAATTTAGTACCTCGTGCAAATTCGTAACTAGGGGGCACCAGTGATCTAAGTTCATCTGAGCAGAAGCCGTGAATGTATTTATAGAAGAGACACAGGGAAGCCACGTCACGCCGGTGAGAGAGTAACTGCAGCCGGTCTGCCAAGTCGGTATCGATCACATTACAGACTCTCCGTTGTATTTTGTCAAGAACCCCGAGGAAAATAGGAGGGGCACTCGACCAGATGTGGCAGCAGTACTCAATGCACGGGTAGATGGTAGATTTATATATGTACAGGATAGATTCAGAACGAAAAATCTTCCGGGACAGGGAACCGACTATCATAGCAGCGGATTTAGTAATGGATTTGATATAATCATTCCACTTGAGGTCCGCTGAAAGTGTGTGACCAAGGAGGCGTTGTGTTTTACTCTCTGGGAGGTAAGCCTGATCCATGCTAATGGGAGGTAGGTGCGATTGTCTATGATGATTAATTGATAGCAGCTTCGTTTAGAAGCATTAAAATTTACTAGCCATTTCTTACTCCAGTCCACTACGGATTGGAGGTCCTTTTCAAGCTGAGCTGCAAGGTTCGCTTTGTCGCTCACACCAGATTTTTGGTCAAGGCGAGAGTAAACTGTGGTGTCATCGGCGTACATACCTACTTGGGGACTCATGGCATCAGGGAGATCATTAATGTAGATCAGAAAGAGCGTAGGATCTAGGATAGAGCCTTAAGGGACACTGGCGTTTGTATGGTAGATCTGGGAGGCATGTCCGTTTAATACCACCTTCAATGTGCGGTTAGAAAGGAAGGACTGGATTAGGTCAAACAAATGTCTACTTATACCATAGCTTCGAAGTTTGCGTAGAAGACCAGCATGCCAGACTCTGTAGAACGCTTTAGAGATATCCAAGGCAACGGTTCGGGCTTCACCAGTCTTGTCAAGAGCCTGGTATATGTACTCGGTGATGGTCGTTTGCATATCAGCAGTAGACCTGGTGAAGCGAAAGCCGTACTGTTTGTCTGAGAGGAGCTTGTGGGCTGTGAGATGCTGGACAACCTCGGCGTTGATAATGGCTTCGAACAGTTTGCCAAAAATTGGAAGGCTGAAAGGGACGTAATTTGCGGGGTCTGAGTGTTCCCCAGTGTTCTTAAATATAGGAACTACGGAGGAAGACTTCCAACAGTCAGGAAAGCAGGAAGCAGATAGGCAGAAGTTGTAGAGCTGAGAGAGGACAGAGGAGAGTTCAGGGGCACATTTCTTTATGACTATGATTGGGATTCCGTCCCCTCCGCTCGCTTTGTTGGGGTCAAGTTTTGAGATTATGTTAGAATCCAGCGAGCGGAATTGTCAGCCACTTAAAGGAAAATATAAAGACAGGTCGTCAACAAAAAAAATTAGTAAGACGTTTTCGACTTCGACAAAACTCTGTTTCTAGTTGCAGGAAAATTCAAAGGAACTGTTTTCAGTTTATCTATCCTAGTTCTAGCGACAAAATTCACAGTAAAGTTCACTGAAATCCTCTCCCACACTGTATGTAAACCTCTCTCTCTCTCTCTCTCTCTCTCTCTCTCTCTCTCTCTCTCTCAATATATATACAAATCGACACTCCTTTTTCAGGCACTTACGTTACAATCATCTACGGAATGTGTCTTCTGGACATGAGTGATCAAGCTCTCCACAACTTTCTATGTTTGTAGCTCTCAGTAAGCTCTGTCTTTTCACACCCCTTCACACACCATATCTTAGTATCTATTTACCTGTTATTTTTTCAGGTAGATTACTCGATTTTTCTGTCTGTACAGCTTGTCTTCAATATGTCTTGTGAGTCTCAAAGCCGCCAAGGCCTCATTATGTTTCCTACACTGGCTTTAATTTGTGTTCAAACATTTTAAAGGAACATCCATTTCGCAAAAAATTCTTTAGAATTTAATGAACAATTATGTTACAAATTGATTGAATAAGCTGAATTAGACATATGGTTTCTTTAGTATTTATTGAACAATTATGTTAAAAATTGATTGAATAAGCTGAATTAGACACATGGTTTCTTAACTATTTAATGAACAATTATGTTAAAAATTGATTGAATAAGCTGAATTAGACGTATGGTTTCTTTAGTATTTAATGAAAAATTATGTTAAAAATTGATTGAATAAGCTGAATTAGACATATGGTTTGTTTACTATTTAATGAACAATTATGTTAAAAATTGATTGAATAAGCTGAATTAGACATATGGTTTCTTTAGTATTTAATGAACAATTATGTTAAAAATTGATTGAATTATCTGAATTAGACATATGGTTTCTTTAGTATTTAATGAACAATTATGTTACAAATTGATTGAATTATCTGAATTAGACATATGGTTTCTTTAGTATTTAATGAACAATTATGTTAAGAATTGATTGTATAAGCTGAATTAGACATGTGGCTTCTTTACTATTTAATGAACAATTATGTTAAAAATTGATTGGATAAGCTGAATTAGACATATGGTTTCTTTAGTATTTAATGAACAATTATGTTAAAAATTGATTGAATGAGCTGAATTAGACATATGGTTTCTTTAGTATTTAATGAACAATTATGTTAAAAATTGATTGAATAAGCTGAATTAGACATATGGTTTCTTTAGTATTTAATGAACAATTATGTTAAAAATTGATTGAATAAGCTGAATTAGACATATGGTTTCTTTAGTATTTAACGAACAATTATGTTAAAAATTGATTGAATAAGCTGAATTAGACATATGGTTTCTTTAGTATTTAATGAACAATTATGTTAAAAATTGATTGAATAAGCTGAATTAGACATATGGTTTCTTTAGTATTTAATGAACAATTATGTTAAAAATTGATTGAATAAGCTGAATTAGACATATGGTTTCTTTAGTATTTAATGAACAATTATGTTAAAAATTGATTGAATAAGCTGAATTAGACATATGGTTTCTTTAGTATTTAATGAACAATTATGTTAAAAATTGATTGAATAAGCTGAATTAGACATATGGTTTCTTTAGTATTTAACGAACAATTATGTTAAAAATTGATTGAATAAGCTGAATTAGACATATGGTTTCTTTAGTATTTAATGAACAATTATGTTAAAAATTGATTGAATAAGCTGAATTAGACATATGGTTTCTTTAGTATTTAATGAACAATTATGTTAAAAATTGATTGAATAAGCTGAATTAGACATATGGTTTCTTTAGTATTTAATGAACAATTATGTTAAAAATTGATTGACTAAGCTGAATTAGACATATGGTTTCTTTAGTATTTAATGAACAATTATGTTAAAAATTGATTGAATAAGCTGAATTAGACATATGGTTTCTTTAGTATTTAATGAACAATATCTGTTGCAATTCTACTTAGACATATGACCTTTTGTAACTATATCATTTTCGACATCCCTTGACTATAGCCTTAATTCTTTACCTTTCTGCAGATATCATGGAGCGAGCAGCACAAAATGCCAAATACAGTGGCGGATACTAAAATCAAGTAGGTGCAAAAATTTAAATACCTAAGAAGTGTTGTAACAGAAAAAAGAAAAAGCGACACAGACATCCGAAGGCGATTTATCATGGCAAACGACGCATTTTATAAGTTGATTATAGTATTAAGAGACTGGAAAAATTTCGCAAGTAACAAAAAAAAAAGAGTACTGGATTGCTATGTGATATCAGTTCTTCATTTCAGTAAATGCTGGACAATCTCATCAAAGATGAAGGAAAAACTTGAAGCAATTGAAATGCGGTTCTGCAGAAGGATACTGCGAATATCATGGATCGAGCATGTGTGCAATGATGATGTTTTGGAAAGGATGGAAACCAAAAGAATATTAATATTGAGCATCAGGAAGAGACAACTAAAGTTCCTGGGACATGAAGTGAGGAAGGAGGGCTTGGAGAACCTGATACTAACAAGCCAGATAGAGGGAAAAATGCCTGAGCAGCTGGATTACAGAACGGGGGCTGAGAGACATTACCGGAGAAAGCGTGCTAAGAGCCACCAGGTATAGGGAAACGTGGAAGGCCATGATCGCCTACGTCCTGAAGGGACAAGGTACATAAAAGAAAGAAAAGAAAAAGTTAGTCTAAACCAAATATTGAATATTAGTAACATATTCTTCCTGAAGTTGTCTAATCCTCACCTGTCAGCTTTGATAGAGATCAAAATAATTTACGTCGTCCTGTAGAGCAGGGGTCCGCAACCTACGGCATGAGTGTCACACGTGACACGCTAAGGAATTTCAGTGGCATTATTTGTTGAACTAAGAAACTCTCTGAAAGATGAATATTTAGAAAAGTCTGATGCTATTCTCAACTGCTGGACATCCCTCCCGATATCTTTCATTTGCTTGAAGGAAATTGCTCTGGCGCTTCTTTTAGCTTTTTTTATCGCCCAGGTCACACTCCACCCACGTCTATTGAACAGGTGAAGAGGCTCATCCCTTGTTTCCTCTTTAGGATGTGGTTTCCGGTTTTTCTCTTTTCTAATCTTTTCACTCTTTTTTTTATTTTATTTTATTTTTTTTTAAACTGGAGTAGATAGACTAAACTCTCGCCCGGTTCACACTCCACCCACATCTATTGAACAGGTGAAGAGGCTCATCCCTTGTTTCCTGTTTAGGATGTGCTTTCCGGTTTTTCTCTTTTTCAATCTTTTCACTCTTACGTAGCCCCCTGTGCATCAGTGGCGTTTTCGCCTTGCTTGGGGTGATATGATTAAAAAAAAATTTGGTCCAACTTATTACTGTGAGCAAATTTTCTCTCAGATGAAAGCACTGTTAAACCCACAAAGAAGTTGCCTAACACCTGAACATTTAAAAAAATTGTGTAAAACTCAAAGTAACAAAATATTTTACCAATATTGAGCAATTGGCTAAGATCATGCAAGGGTAATATTCCCATTAACAATAAAACTTCAAAAAAACTTTTAAAAACATTTTTTTTAATGTGGTTTATATATTGCTATATATATTGTAGAACGGGTATATTGACCTTGACTTTGATGTGCGTCGTGGTGCTGTGGATATAAACTCGGAACGAGAAATCGGGGAGCCGAGTTCAAATTCTACTTGAATTCCTTGCATTCACTTACGCACAAATACCCTTGGGAAAGGTATTAATCCGTCTCTTCCCTCCAGTTATGAGTTAAATAACAGGACAGATTGGATTCTATAGCCTTGGCTGGCAACCAGTCTACCGCAGAAAGCAATGGCAAACTACTGCGGGATAATCTTCTGCCCAGTCAGTTATGACTCATTCGAGCCATGATCGCCCAAGCGTGTATCACGTATGGCACTTATCTGAATGACTGACATGTATACACTGGTGAGACACCCATTTGCCAACCCATTTTATAGTTCGGCAATAAAAGGCTTAACCATTCAGGAAGTTCAAAATATTCAATGCGACGTTTATAAAAGGCGGCCATTTTTTTCCGAATATTCGAGATCAAATCCGATTCAGGAGAGTGTCTGATTCAGGAGTGTTAATCTTTGACATTGTTTCATTGAACAGATTATGTGCTGCGATGATACTCTATATCCATAAATTATGGCGGACATTACCAACAGACTTGTATAAAAATATGTAGCTGTTGGCACACTAAATGATTTTAAAACCATAAGTCGGCACATACTTTGCAAAAGGTTGCCGACCCCTGCTGTAAGGGATGACATATTTTGAACTCTACAGCTTCTTTTCGACAGAAGCAACGGTGAAAGCATACCTCTATTTCCGTTCATATGTGAACCATTCATTGAACCTACCAGTTTAGAATTTTACAGCAGGACTCATCGTGTTACATCCACTGAGCCTAATCACTCATATATCTTCCGTGTTCTATTAGTAAGAAGTAGGTTTCACCCAGGCAGCTTTTATTTTTTCCGGAAAGCTTATGCTGTTAGGGTAGATTGACCTGTGCAGATATTACTTAGTTCTGAAAGCACATAGACAAAGAGCTCCAAATGACCACAATTTCTGTTTGTTACATATATCATTCACTTCAATTTTCTACGAAAGCACAAATGAAATGTGCATTGTTCTATACCATTTCCCACACTTGAATGTATAAGTATAAAACAGTGTTTCTCTGGTACCTCCTAAGGTCTGTGTGTTGATAATTAGGCAGGATTATTCTGCTGATGTCATAGGTATTCATATTTAGGCTAAAAACAATGTTGAATAAAAGAAATTCACATTTTCAGGTGTTCTAAAAAAAAAACATAAAATAAACGATTCCAAAATTGAAACTAAAATCTGAAATTGCATTGAAATTAGTGACAGCGCGCGCGCTAAATCCATTAAAAAAATCAGGACGTGGAAATAATAAATACTAATTGATTCAGAAAGGGGGATACAAATGAAAAAAGAAGCTTACTTGAGTTTTGTATACTATGCCAAGGCGTTCGACAAAGCACGCGGCAAAGTATTGATAGACATGCTCAGCATCCTCGACATATTCGGCAAAGACATTAGAGTAATGAAGAACCACTACCGGAAGCAAATACGGACAGGAAACAAATTCCGCAGATATACAAAGACAGAAAGGGGCGTAAGACAAGGGTGTGTCTTTTCACTGGATCTATTCAACTTGTACACCGAGACTATTATGAGGATCCAAGAAGTTATGTCAGGATTCGTCATTGGCGGTCACAATCTGAACAACATTAGATACGCAGATACAGTGCTTATATCGACACGGAAAGAAAACTACAAAACCTAATAAAAAGGTAAATGAAGAAAGTCGAAAGAAAGAAATAAAAATAAATTACAAAAAAAAAAACGAATATGACGTCATTAGCAAACAGAGGATACCAAAATGCCATTAGAGGTTGGAGATAATAAAATCAAGCAAGTAAACAAATTAAGCACTTTGGAAGTGTTCTACGGAAGATGGAAAGTGCGACACTGAGATCCAAAGGCAAATTAGCATGGCCAAGGATGCATTTCAGAAGCTGAGAAAAGTATCAAGAGACAGGAAAATTCATTAGAAACAAAGAAGAGTGTTCTGAATTGCTACATGATGTCAGTCCTTCAATATGGTAGTAAATGCTGGAATATATAATCAAAGATGAAGGAAAGACTTGAAGCAACTTAAATATAGGATGCTGCAGATATCATGGATCGAGCATGTGAGCAATGATGAGGTTTTAGAAAAGATGGAAACGAAAAGGTAATTCATAATGAGCATCAGGAAAAGACAGCTGAAGTTCCTAGGAAAATTGATGAGGAAGAAAGTCTTGGATAATTCGATACTCACAGGATAGATAAAAGGAAAGAAAAACAGTGAAAGCAACGGATAACATATTTGAAGGGCCGAGCAGGTGGATGGCAAAGCGGGGTTTGGGTGGAGTAACAGGAGAAAGCGTGCCTAGAGCTACCAGGGATAGGGAGACATGGAAGGCCATGATCGCCTACGTTCTGAAGGAACATGACACATAGAAGAAGAATAATTAATTCAAATACTTCGGTGTATGGATAAGTTATATCAAAAGTATTGGGAGCAAACCTTCTACATGTAATTGAAAAATGTATTTAAAATATATAAAGAGGTCTTGTTCAATAAGGGCACATGTCCCAGTGGTTATAGACGTTCGTTAGTTCCTGCGACTTGACACAAAAAGTTTTGAGTTTAATACCAGACTACAGCAGTGGTGAACAGGTAACTTACAGGATTAGAGGTAGATAACTCATGACTACCAGAAGAGGCTCTATTACACAAGAAATGAAGATCATATACCCCAGTGATTGTAAGGGTTCGGTTCGAAATTCCTAGCACCTGAAAAAGGCCGGAGAGGACAACAGCCTAAATGTTGTACAAATGGCAACAAATATGAGGACAACAGTCCGAATAATGTAATTACTGTAAATACTACCTCATCTAAGAAATATAGACAAATGCCTTATTCAATCTTTACAGTGAAACCTTCATGAGAGAATTCGAAGTCATGAGAGGATTCATTATTGGCATCAACAATCTTAGCAACATGACATGTGTAAAGGATGCAGCGTTGATAGGAAAACACAGAAAGAAAATGACAAGAATTCTTACAGAAATCAGTAAATGAAAGCGAGAAGGACAAATATTAACTGGATGAATACGTAATGTATGATAGTTAGCAAAAGAAATATCCCCGAATGCGAATTACAAATGACATACCAAATCTAAACTAGCGCCGAAGTTAAGCAACGTTGTGACTGGGCAGTACTCAGATGGGTGACCGCTTGAGAATACCAGGTGCTGTAAGACTTTAGTGATGGATGTGCGTTGTGGTGCAGTGGATATCGGCTCGGAAAGAAAAAATCGGTGAGCCGAGTTCGAATTCCATTTGAATACCCTGCATTCACTTAAGCACTGGTACTCCTGGAAAAGGTTTGAATCCGTCCCTTCCCTCCAGTTATGGCTTAAATAACAGGGTAGGACTTGGGGACCCTGCCCTTAAAAACAAATCCTAATGAATTTTGATACTCGAAAAGAAAAAGGTATTACTAGACACAAAACTTTTGTAAAAAACAACAATAAATAAACAGAAAAAGATATTGCCAGTAATAAATAAATAAAATTTAGTTGGCAATAAATGCGCCCAGAGTTTGATATGCCATAAAAATAAAACAACAAACCAACCAACTGAACTTGCACAAAATTTTCAATATATAGGAAATGTTTTAGCAGAAAATGAAAACTACAAACGTCGAAATTGGAAAGAATTTGATCATAGTCAAATTTGTCTTCTAATTGTTAAGCTAAGAATTCAGAAAAAATATTTGAGACAAAGAAAAGAACACTGAACAGTTATGTCATATCGGTATTGCTATATAGCAATCAATGATAGACCATCTCATCACAGATGGGTAAGAGGTTTGAAACAACAGAAAAAATTGTTCAACAGGAAAATGCCCGAAATAACACTGACTAAACATTTGATCAACAAGAAAGTTTTAAAGGAAATAGAAAGAAAAAGGCCACTTATAATTTGAAACACGATATATAAATTGCCGGTATTTAAATGAAACATATATATATATATATATATATATATATGTGTGTGTGTGTGTGTGTTAACCAGAGCGATATGAAGTTTATAAAGGAAAACTCAACACGTCATATTAGTTAAAACTATAGTTCATTTGAATGAGCTTAACTAGCTCATATCATCTGACTCTTTTCCGGCAGAAATTTTATGCCAGATGGAGGAAATATTGTAAAAAAATCTGATGATAATGAGCTAGTTAAGCTCATTGAAATGAACTATAGTTTTTAACTAATATGACGTGTTGAGTTTTTCTTTATAAACTACATATATATATATATATATATATATATATATATATATATATATATATCACAAGCATCGGGTAGGTATGGACGGAATAAAATTCCGTATCCAAAGAAATTGAGATCTTTAAAAAGATCTCAACAAAAAGTAGAGCGAATAATATTTTATTTAAAATTTAGAACATGAATATGTTATAGTATCACTGCAAAAGTAGCCATTTTGTTTCGACTCTTTGTGTGTCTTCTCAAGTGATGATGTTTATTTTAGTTTGGAGATTTTAAAAATGTTCAAGACGAGATCAATTATGTGGACATTTTTGTCGCGTCGGTTTTTGTTTTTAACTTGTGTATTTTGCGTGTGTACATACGTAATCACGTTTATTTGTCCATACACTGAAACCTGACTGTGTCTGAATGGATCTCGTTACTTCTACGTTCTTATCATTTTACGAATTTGCTCTTAAATGTATCCAATATTGTAGACTTTACAGACGATTTCCAAATCTGGCTTTAAAATTTAACGGATATATTAACACGTTGATAAAAACATTTTTTTTAATTGATGTATGTATATATGTGTACCTCTATACGTCTGTAGATGTGTATGTGTGCCAATGTGTATTCGTGTGTGTATATGCTCAGCTATTTATCCACATGTAAATGTCTTTAGATTTGAATATGTATACGCTCACCACTTTTACTCGTTTAATATCTAAACAACTTTATAACAACCAAAATCTAATGCTTTTCTTAAACTTAGAATTTAAAATTCGTAATAAAAATAATGAATTCTGAAAGCTAAATAATTCCTCCGAGTAAATAGTATTATGGCTGAAACAAAGAACTACAATTATTCCTACTTAGAGCCAAACCCGAAGCAAAAATTAAAATAAAAGGGTTGAAAAAAACACAAACACGTTGCCTTTTATATATATATATATATTATCGATTTCTGCACTATTGTAAAAATGCAACCTTGAAACTTCTGAATATTGTTTCTTATGTCTTTGTCTATGAGTGTATCAAATTTGATTAAAATCGGACCACTCTTTCTATAACCCGATTTTTTCGATTATCCACTTCCGATATTTATAGGGAGTATCTCTACAAAAAATCTAGCTAAGAATACTCGCAGATGCTTATAGTACATTTGTGTAAATTTTCAAGAAAATCGGTTCAGCAGTTTCGGAGTCTATAGCTAACAGGCACACAAACAGACACACACAAAGAGACAAATTTATATTTATAAATAAGTTTAGATTTACATTTTTTATTTTTTGTATTTAATATTATTTAATTATTATTTTTATTATTTTGTTATATGTTTTATAGTTATTTCGTATTATTATTGTTGTTAATATTATTATTTTTATAATATATTTTTCATTTTTTATTTTATTCATTTATATTTTTCATTCTATTTTAAACTGATTTAATTTAATTTTTTTTTGTTTGAATATATTTGATTTATCTTTCCAATGAATTTTATTAAGTATAATAAATTCCAATGAATTTTATTAAGTATAATAAATTGATGTTTCATGTTACATTTTTTAATATCCATTACTTAACGTTTTATGAATAATTTTTTCTGATTATGTATGTGATTTCATCATTGTTTTTAATGCCAAAAGATTTAAGTCGAAACATTGTAACAGATGTTAATATCTGTCTGCAATTTTTTTTCTCTCTGAGCCGTTTCCATGATCTCTTCCGTTTCTTCCCTCTTTACTTTTTCTCATTTTCTTCGTTTTTATTTTTCTCTTCACTTTCTATATCTTCTGTAACTTTCCATTGTCCATTTCTTTTTGTTTTTTTTTATAAAAGTCAGTCAGTCAGTCAGTTAAGTGTCATACGTGATACACGCTTGGGCGATCATGTCTCGAAAGAGACATGACTGACTTGGCAGAAGTAGGTTGCCATTGCTTTCTGCGGTAGACTAGTTGCCGACCAAGGCTATAGAACCCAATCTGTCCTGTTATTTAACCCATAACTGGAAGGAATAGACGGATTACTACCTTTCCCAAGGTTA
The DNA here is from genome assembly GCA_037127315.1 of Ascarosepion bandense. Taxonomy (NCBI): domain Eukaryota; kingdom Metazoa; phylum Mollusca; class Cephalopoda; order Sepiida; family Sepiidae; genus Ascarosepion; species Ascarosepion bandense. The sequence goes on along the minus strand of JBBBDQ010001362.1, from coordinate 1,317,470 downwards.
TTTGTGCTAAAGTGAATGCAGTGAATTAAACTAGAATTCGAACTCGGCTCTCCGATTTCTCGTTCCGAGTTCATATCCACTGCGTCACAACACACATCCTTGATAAACATCATTTTTTAATCTTATCACCCAAGCAAGGCATTCCACTGCCACTATAGCGCAGGGGTGACATAGAGAGATTGGGTATAGGAAATGTCAGCAGGAGGGTGATAGACGAGTAAGGAGGTACACAGGCAGAGTGTTGGAGAGAATGGGTGCGAGTTAGTGTGTTAGGAGGTGTCTATTGGCCTTACATTTAAACTCCTGGAGGTTGTAGCCGTCGGGGAAGCAAGCATGCGCAAGGGAATTCCACATACGGGAAGTGCAAGAAAAGAAGCTGTTGGAGTAGAAAATTGCGGTTATATTTCATCGGTTTCACTGTAAAAGGGTAGGACCTAGTTGCTAATCTAGTATCTCGTGCAAATTCACACCAAGGAGCACCAGTGATTTAAGTTCATCAGAGCAGAAGCCGTGAAAATATTTATAGAAGAGGCACAGGGAAGTCACGTCACGCCAGTGAGAGAGTGACTGTAGTCGGTCAGCCAAGTCGGTATCGATCACATTACAGACTCTCCGTTGTATTTTGTCAAGAACCCCGAGGAGAATAGGAGGGGCACCCGACCAGATGTGGCAGCAGTATTCAATACACGGGCTGATGGTAGATTTATATATGTGCAGGATAGATTCAGACGGAAAGAACTTCCGGGCCCTGCACAGAGAACCGACTTTCATAGCAGCGGATTTAGCAATGGATTCGACGTAGTCATTCCACTTGAGGTCCTCTGAGAGTGTCAGGCCAAGCAGGCGTAGTGTTTTACTCTCTGGGAGGCAAGCCTGTTCCATGCTAATGGGAGGTAGGTGTGGTTAATTGATAGCAGCTTCGTTTTGGAAGAATTGAATTTTACGAGCCATTTCTTACCCCAATCCACCACGGATTGGAGGTCCTTTTCAAGCTCGGCAGCGAGGTTCGCCTCGTCGCCAATACTAGATTTTTGATCGAGGCGAGAGTAAACTGTGGTGTCATCGGCGTACATGCCTAATTGGGATGTTATGGCATCGGGGAGATCATTGATGTAGATTAGAAAGAGTGTAGGACCTAGGAAAGATCCTTGAGGAATACCCGCGTTTGAAGGGTAGTTCTGGGAGGCATGTCCGTTTAATATCACCTTCAATGTGCGGTTAGAGAGGAATGACTGGATTAGGTCCAACAAAAGTCCAGTTATGCCGTAGCTTCGCAATTTCCGTAGAAGGTCGGCATGCCAGACTCTGTCGAACGCTTTAGGGATATCCAGGGCAACGGTTCGAGCTTCACCACTCTTGTCGAGAGCCTGGTATATATACTCGGTGATGGTTGTTAGCATATCAGCAGTAGACCTGGTGCAAAATATCTGAGCCCAAACATTGTAACCGATGTCAATATCTGTATGTAATTAACTTCCGGTCAAGATTTGAAATTTTTCTCTGTTGACTGTTTCCATTGGCTCTTTCCTCTATATTTTCTCCTTTATTTTTCTCTTTCCTTTTCATCTTTCTTTTCCTCTTTTTGATTTCTCTTCTTATTTTCTAATTTTTTCAAACACCTTTCTTTCTTTTTTTAATATCATTTTACCAGTATGAAAAAAAAAATTCCAAAAATAAAGGGAAGTGTTGTTCTTAAAATAATTTAAGAAGAAGATTATCTCGCAGAAGGTTTCTATTACTTTCTGCCGTAGACTGGATGCCAACCAAGGATATAGAACCCAATATGTGCTGTTATGTAACCCATAACTGGGAGGAAGGTACGGATTAATACCTTTCCCAAGGTTATTTTACGCGTAAGTGAATACAACGAAGTCAATTGGAATTCGAACTCGGCTTCCCATTTTTTCATTCCTAACCGATATCCACTGCACCACAACGCAAGTGACAAAATAGTCAGCATTGATCCTGTTAATGCCCTATCTGTAATCTGATATTTAGCACTCTACGTCAAAACATCTGCACGCCAAATACCTTTCATCAGTAAAACTAGTGTAAAAATAACAATCTTAGTGCTAAATCTAAACTTAATTATAAATGGAACTTTGTGTGTCTGTGTGTGTGTCCGTTACCTATAGACTCCAAAACGGCTGAACCTATTTTCTTGAAAATTTACACAGTTGTACTATAAGTGTCTGCGAGTGTTCTTAGCTAGGATTTGTGTCGAGGTACTCCCAATAAATATCGAAAATCGATAATCGAAAAAATCGGGTTATAGAAGGAGTGTCCGATTTTAATCAAATTTGATACACTCAGAGACAAAGACATAAGAAACAATATTCAGAAGTTTCAAGGTTGCAGAAAATCGATAATATATATATATAAAAGGCAAGGTGTGTGTCTGTATGTCTGTATTTCTGCAGCTCTTTTATTTTAGTTTTGGCGTTGGGTTTGGCTCTAAGTATGTATAATTTTAGTTCTTAGTCTCAGCCATGATACCATTTACTCAGAGGACTTATTTAGCCTTCAAAATTTTGTTAACGACTAAAAAACGTATTTGATATTGATACCAGTAATCAAAATTTGACTTACATCCATTCATTTTTTCAGTCTACCATTTTGCTTTAACTGGAAACAACTGTTGCTTTTTAGTCTTTCGTGCCAACGTCCAAAGAGTCTGAGCTCCAAGACCATGGATTAGTTATAAAGCTTTCATTAAAGCCCAGCAACGCCGGGCTTTACTGCTAGTTCCCAATATAAAAGAAACATTTTCACTTATTATGTGCGGCCAGAACACACTCTCGTAAGACAATTTTAAACACACCTGTACTTTAATCAACTGAGTACAATTCAAGAATTTCACGATTTAGTTCTGCTTTCCCTTCTCATTCGAGTCAATATATTTCATTCGGAAAACCACCTCCGCTCCGTTCTGCGAAATCTGAATCTCCACTCTCCCACCTACGAGATCGTCAGAAATTTCTGGAGCACTAACGTAAGACCGAAACACGCCCAATAAATATATACAAATTTGTGTATGTGTCAGCAAGTGGAATAAGAAGCAGACGTAAGCGTCGAAGAGATGTTTAACCGTGTCGGAGTCGCGTAAGGCCACAATTCGGCCGATCGCAATAGGCTTGCGTGAGGCGACCATTTAATCGGTTTAAATCTCGGCGAGTGGGGAGTTGAAAGGTTACTTTTCTTCGGTGTAGAGGGATGGTGTATGGTAGGATGTGATGGAGCACGCAGTTATCCGCTTATGCAGACACCGTCACTGGTTAGATCTCACCGGATGCCATCGTTCGCTCTGTATTCACGCTGTTTTCCGGTTCATCTGAGAAAATCTAATCCTACATTAGCATCTAAATGCCTCGTGGTTGCACGTAAACAGTTAAGCCTATTCTTCGACACCTAGAATCGTTAATAAATAATAAAAAATTCAGCGTTCATTTTCTTTCACACATGTTCACATATTTTTCAAAAGTGGCGAATGAAAATTAAGCTCGTGTGACACACGTCATGTGTTTGGACAGTGGTGCAAACAGGGACGTATACAGAGAATCTGATGAGCACATACACACATATATACGTATTATTACTCACACATACGTATAAACAGACATATAGACATACATATAAACAGAGAAGCATTCCTATGCATACATACAGTTACAAAATTCTTCTCCATACATTCATTTATAAATAATTGTCTATTGCTTTAATATAGAAGACACCTATCTGACCTGTAAGAATCAAACCCAAACAACATTCCAATATTCTATTACTGTAAAAATGTTTTAGATCTCATCTTTAATGATCTCTGAAGAATCTTTCATAAAAGTGAAACAGGTTAGAATTGAGACACATTTTCAATCTTGTTCTTTATTTATTCTATTACACACACACACACACACACACACACACACACACACACACATAGTAGCATAAATTAATAAATATACATATGAGAAGGGTGTACATATGCTTAGTATTAATATTTAGGTGTTAACAAAACAGTGCTTAGGTATGAACAGAGCTGTATTATATATATATATATATATATATATATATATATATATATATATATATAGTAAGCTAGAGAGCCAACGAACCTACAAAGGTTTCACCAAATTGGATATTCAGGGAAAGAAGAACCAATTTGGTGAAACCTACTTGTTTGCTCTACTAGTGTATTGAGCGCTTTACGTGTTAGGTTACTCGACTCGGCGTTTTTTTTCTTTCGACTAGTACTTTGACTAATGTTCAAGTGCTCAGTTCGTTTCTTTTTTTGTTTCCATTTTTTTCCCTCCGGGTTTATACTCGGTGGGTTTTTCGAGACGTGTTTAACGACAAATTTACAGTTTTATATATATATATATATATATATATATATATATATATATATATATCCCACGTCATTATGTGCATATTCCAAATTGACCGTTTAATAGACCTGAATTTGATTCCACTCGATGTTCATAGAAATTATATATTATAATGTTAATTTACTGCTTTTTTAATGACAACATTAAAACTTGAAATATTCCTACGGTAACATGTGTATAAAAACTTTAAATTTAAATTTAAAATTCAAAATTAAAATTAAAATTAAAAATGATAAATTGCAGGGAAAAGAAATCAAAGAGGCGTAAATCATGAGTTTTAAAAATTTATCTATTCAGTCAGTTAAGTGCCATACGTGATACACGCTTGGGCGGTCATGTCTCGAAAGAGATATGACTGACTGGGCAGAAGATTATCCCGCAATAGGTTGCCATTGCTTTCTGCGGTAGACTGGTTACCGACCAAGGCTATAGAATCCAATCTGTCCTGCTATTTGACTCATAGCTAGAGGGTAAAGAAATGTATTATATTATTATGTAGTAATTAGTGGGGGATCGGTTTCCTATTGTTATGAAGTAATAAACTGATCCCCCACTTTATGACCAGTAGAAGCCTTAATCCATATTCCAACTATTATATTCATTCAGTCAGTTATGGTTAATATTGTTCTGGATATTGACCATACAGAGGTTTGTCTTGTCAGCGTTGTTTCATCTGTTCAAAAACTTTATTCTTGGCTTTATTTTTCATATATTTGACCGCAATAGTTGGTTCTTTGCTTCTGTTTTCCTCTTCTACAGAATCTCCTAAATGTAAATCTTGTTTGTATTTACTGCCTTCTTTTATTATTGATTTTTCCTATTTTCATGTTGTTTGACTAATTGTATCATCCAGTCAGTTCTTTGTTGTTTCCATGTATGTTTGACTAATTGTATCATCCAATTGTATCATCGTTACACACGTACTCTGTCCATGGTATCCTCAGCATCCTTCTGTAAAATCACATTTCTGCTTTTATCTGGCTAGCTTCTGAAATGCGTCCTTTGCCATGCCAATGCGTCTTTGGATCTCCGTTTAGCATTTTGATAGGCAGTTGGCATATTGGTCTCCTCTTTTTGCTAATGACCACGCATCCAGTTTTCTTGAGGTTTGTGCTCAACCCCTTCTTTTTACTTACTTTCACCAACTTCTGTAGAAGGTCCTGCAGTTTTCTTTCCGTGTCTGCTATTAGCACCGTGTCATCCGCGTATCGGATATTGTTGAGATTATGGCCACCAATGACGAATCCTTGCAAGGCTTTATTTCTCTCATAATTGCTTTGCTGTATAGGTTAAAAAGATCCGGTGAAATCTACTGTAGGAAAATCTTCTGCCCTGTCGGTCATGTATCTCTTGAGACATGATCGCCCAAGCTTCTATCACGTATGGCACTTTACTGACTGAGCTATATTTCAAATTGACTTTATAGAATCTGCTTCTATTTGTACTTTTTCTCATTTTTTCTTATTTTCTTACTCTCACTTTGACCTATTTGACCTTTCAAGTATATTAATTCTCGTTCTCTCTCTATCATTACGTCCTTGTTCCTAATATTCTATTTACATTCTCTTGCTTCTTGTCTTTACAATTTCAACATCTGATTCTTCACTTATTTTATGTTTTTTTTTTCTTCATTTTGTGTTGTATCCCGGGAGGAGATAAACAGAGAAAGAATAGTGCAAGAAATACCTCTTAACACTCAGAGTATATAAATAGAGATTTATTATACCTCAGTAAAATAAACCAAAGACACTAACGAACAGTTAGCACGAATACTAATTAAGAAGGCAGTGTTTCTGTATAGGTCGCATGCGCCCGTCTTGAAAATAAGGCTTCCGTCTAGTGACGTCTAACTCTCGTCTAAGACAAATGGCTCTCAACTCTCTCGTATAATCACGAACACTCTCGTATAATGACGAATAATCTCGATCACTCTCGTATAATGACGAATAATCTCGTATAGTCACGAACAATCTCGTATAATGACGAATAATGTCGATCACTCTCGTGTAATGACGAATACTCTCGTATAGTCACGAACACTCTCGTATAATGACGAATAATCTCGATCACTCTCGTGTAATGACGAATACTCTCGTATAGTCACGAACATTCGCGTATAATGACGAATAATCTCGTATAGTCACGAACAATCTCGTATAATGACGAATAATGTCGATCACTCTCGTGTAATGACGAATACTCTCGTATAGTCACGAACAATCTCGTATAATGACGAATAATGTCGATCACTCTCGTGTAATGACGAATACTCTCGTATAGTCACGAACACTCTCGTATAATGACGAATAATCTCGATCACTCCCGTGTAATGACGAATACTCTCGTATAGTCACGAACACTCGCGTACAATGACGAATACTCTCGTATAGTCACGAACACTCGCGCATAATGACGAATAATCTCGTATAGTCACGAACAATCTCGTATAATGAGAAATAATCTCGATCACTCTCGTGTAATGACGAATACTCTCGTATAGTCACGAACAATCTCGTATAATGACGAATAATGTCGATCACTCTCGTGTAATGACGAATACTCTCGTATAGTCACGAACACTCTCGTATAATGACGAATAATCTCGATCACTCCCGTGTAATGACGAATACTCTCGTATAGTCACGAACACTCGCGTACAATGACGAATACTCTCGTATAGTCACGAACATTCTCAATCACTCTCTATAGTTCGTTTTCGTCCCGGTCTTTTATAACCCGGGCCATACCCATTCCTGGGCAAGACAGGATATTTCACTACAACATCTTTGTTGCACGTTCTTTCTCCTTCTCATCCTTTACTAACTATCCTTGGCACAACGATACCTGTTGAGATGTACGCGTTTTTCGAAGTTAGGATGAAGATAAAGACAGCGATTCTGGGTAGATATACGTTAATTGGATGCCTCTGTTTGGCGGACACTGCTTGGGGCACTTTCTTTTTATTTACTCGGGGAAATTTGTTGAGTTATTTAAATCTTCGATTTAATTCGCTCCTCACTTCTTCCGTATGATTTGTGTTTTTGTCTTCTTTCATTAACTACACTCTTTAGCCATTTTCAATATAGTTTTCTTCTCCTAGTGTCTATTTATTTGTTCTTTTTTTATCATCAATCTATCACTCTTGTCTCTTTGCCATCGTCAACGTCATCAACTTCTTTTTTCTTCTTCAATTCTACGTATTTTACTCAATTTCTTTTTTTTCTTTTTCTTTTTCTTTCTTCTCGTGCCCCTCATTCAAATCTACCTATTTTATTCAATTTCACCTACTTTTTTATCAGTGGTTTTCTTCTTCTTCTTCTTCTTCTTCTTCTTCTTCTTCTTCTTCTTCTTCTTCTTCTTCTTCCATACTTTTTCCCCCGCCTTCTTCAAATTTACTTTTTTAACAGTACGTTCTTTTCTTCATCAACAATGTCTTTTTTTCTAGATTTTTCTTCCTCCTTTCTTTTCTTTCATTATCGAATTCAATCTATGATTTTTCTATCTTCTTTAAGCCTATCTTCCGCTAAACGCGTTTCGCTCCTTTTATCTCACTCGTTATTCTTCAATTGTCTTCAATGTAGAATTCTACTATTTCCTTTTTTTCTTTCCTCCTGAATTTTATTCTGCACCATTCGCCATTAACCTTTGTACTTTTTCTGTGCTTCTTCTCACATTATTTACTTTCTCACTTTCATTTACAATCCTTTTTTGTATTTAACTTCATGTTTTTTCCAATTCCATTTTGGTCTTTTCTTTTCAAAATAACTTTTCTCTTACACCCAATGGTGTGTAGGGCAGCGTTTTTTCTGTTTCCGTCACAAACATTTTTTTTATGGGGCAGGGTTGTTAGCCCTGTACCCAAACCCCAAACCTGGAGGAAAGTGATTTTCTAAGCGTAGCTTAGACGTAACACACGTCCGAAAGTAGGGGGTACCCAGTGAGGATCGAACTCACTACTCAATGATAATGATTCTAGTGAGACGTGCTTGTTAACCATTACACCACGCCAAGGTGCCCTTTTCGTTTGAAACTGACTGTCAAATTTTCTCTTTCTTTCTTCTTCTTGCTATTCTTACCATGTAATTATTCTATTTCTATTTTTTAAATCCTTTTCTTTATTTGAGATATTTTCTCTTTATTCTTCATCTTCACTTGTTTTATTCCCTTCTTATGTTTTTTATTCAGTTGTATTTGTTTTATTTTCTGTGAATAAATTTTTTTTCAGTAATATTTAAGTTTTAGTCTTTTTTTTATTTTCTCATTCTGCAGTTGTTTCCTCTTCAATTTCAAGAAAATTTCCTTTCCATTATACTTCATTTTCATTTATATTCAAATATTTTCTGTTTAACACTATCTTAGTCTATTTGAAATATATTTTCTTCTTCTTCTTCTTCTTCTTCTCTTCCTCCTCTTCCTTCTCTTCTTCCCCCTTCAATTCTACTTATTTTACTCAATTTCTATTTCTTCTTTTTCTTCTTCTCTTTCTCCTCTTACTCTTCCTCCTTCAAATCTACTTATTTTACTCAATTTATTTTTCTTCTTTTTCTTCTTCTTTTTCTTCTTCTTCTTCTTCTTCTTCTTCTTCTTCTTCCTTCCTCCTTCTTCTTTCCCCAAATCTATTCAATTTCTTCTTTTTCTTCTCTTTTCCCTTCAGTTCTACTTATTTTACTCAGTTTCTTTTCTTCTTTTTCTTCTTCTTCTTCTTCTTCTTCTCCTCCTCCTCCTCTCCCGCCTTCAAATCTATTCAATTTATTCTTCTTTTCCTTCTTTTTCTGCCTCTTCTCTTTTCCCTTCAATTCTACTTATTTTACTCAATTTCTTTTCTTCTTTTTCTTCTTCTACTTCTTCTCCTCCTCCTCCTCTTCCGCCTTCAAATCTATTCAATTTCTTCTTTTTCTGCCTCTTCCCTTTTCCCTTCAATTCTACTCATTTTACTCAATTTCTTTTTCTTCTTCTACTTTTTCCTCCTCCTCTTCCTCCTTCAAATCTATTCAATTTCTTCTTCTTCTTCTTCTTCTTCTTTTTCTTCTCTTTTCCCTTCAGTTTTATTTATTTTACTCAATTTCTTTTTCTTCTTTGTTTCAGTTTTTACAGCAACTCGAAATCTTATTTAACTTCTTTTCAGAACTACTTACATTTCTACTTTTCAATCTTTCTTTTATCTTTAAATCTAGTTATCAACACCACCACCACCACTAACATCCTCACCATTTTAATTTTCTCTTCTTCCCTCGCCTCACTGTTATTGTTTTTGTTGTCCTTTTATTGAAAAAAAAAAACGAAAAGAGCCTGTTTCAGTAGCGTTTCGCTTTTTCCTTTTTACTGCGTGCGTGACTATTCCTCGCCGTAGATTCTATTCTCGCAGACATTTTTTTTTTGGCCTGTCTGTCTTTCTTCATTTCACCTCACTTTATTTTATAATTTTGCTTCCGTTGTCTGTTGTCGAGCGACTTCCCCGTTGTGGCCTCGGGGCATGTTTAATAGGTAAAGATATTAAAAAGAAAAGAAAACCCGTATTGAACGTGCTGTTAGCGTGAAAGTGTCTTCGGATCAGTAGTGGATCTAAAGAGAAGAAAAAAAACTGTTTACTTGTTCCGGGAATATCATTCAGTCATACTGGCTGTGCTAACATTTGAACAAAACAAGGAAAAAAAACATTTTCAGTTTTGATTTTTCTTTTCTTTTTTTTTTATCAGTGTCCGAGAATTGCTTACAAACATTTTGACTTTTTCTGACGCTGTTCTTAGTCAATTAGCAATCTTTCTAAAAATTATATCTTTCCTTTATAGTTTTTTTAAAGTCGTATTTTCGCTTTCTTTTAGGGTGTTGGAAGCAAGCCAGTGCACGAATTGCCTCATCAGAATACGAAGAATGTGACTGATTTGCTAGTTAACATGAAACTAAAGTTTTAACGACCCAGCCTGTGAGGCATTACTACATTAAAAGTTCTTGCATCTTTGCCCAATGCATACATCTATTCCACTGATAAATGCTCACGCAGACAAACACCTTTGACTATTCAAACTTCTCTTTGTTCAAGCAAAACAAATCAATTTAACTCTATCCAATCCATGAGTTTGTTGGGAGAACGTGTTGATATATAAGAGAAGTATCAGAAGAAATTTTTATTTAGTATTTCAAGGCGTATTCGTTCAACAATCCTACAACGTTTAGATTCAAACAATGTTCAAAGAATCAACAAAACAGTAGTTGAAAGACATTCAACAAAACGAGGTTATATATATATATATATACAATTAAATGTAAAAAGGTATTGATGTGAGATGTGAAATCTCATGACAATGAGAAGAATAGTCAAAAGAATGTTCATATAGTGCTCTGATATGTCCCGGATGGGGGATATATATCTATACGAAGAACTGAAGTGGTTTAGGCAAATTTAACCGGGCAGGTCAATCTAGTTCGTAGACGTAATCGTCGTATGCAGTATACTGAGACGTAGGCGTAGTCAGTGGTAGACCAATAGATCTCCAGTGGAAAGAGCTCTACATCTCTCTCACTCACTATCACTCTCGACGTATTTGCCTTTGTCTGTATTTATGGCTGACACCAGCCAATCACATTCCAGTGAGGGGAAAACAAGGTGTATACATATTCATTATCTATTCATGACATCAAGTTCTCTCGAAATACAGTTTGTATTTTGTCATTGTGAGTGAAATTAAAATAAGTTTGTGGCAAGTATAGTTTTGGATTAGTGTCGGTTCAAATGTTAGTGTGTGTGCGTCTGTTGCAGTTCGAAGTTCGTACTGAAAAGTCAAGAGTTATTAACCTTTAATTGTCAAATTAGTAGGAAAAACAATGACTTGGTTCTAGTGAAATAAGATTTCATTTTAGAAGTAAATAGTTGGGTTGTCAATGTTCACGGTGTATTCAAAGGTTCTCCCAGTAGTTTGCTGAGAACACTTTTGGAGTCGATGAGACGGAGGAATTACTTCCGTGGAATCATGTGATGTCATGTTAAAAATCAAAACCTGACTGGTGATGCTGATCATGCTCTAGTAGTTATACAAAAATCTCATTTCAGACGTGGCTTGCAGAGCCAGGGCGGGAAAACAGTTTTGTATCGAATTACCAATCAAAAGCTCAACCTCCGAACTAAGGATGTTGATTGGCTAAATGGCTCTTTGTACGAAGAGTTAACACTTCTGAGAAAGGGTAGAAAAGTTTATGTGAAATATCCCACAAGTTCAGTCAGTTAAGTGCCAGTTAAGCGTCATACACGCTTGGGCGATCATGTCTCGTAAGAGACATGACTGACTGAGCAGAAAATTATCCCGCAGTAGGTTGCCATTGATTTCTGCGGTAGACTGGTTGCCAGCCTTTGCTATAGAACCCAATCTGTCCTATTATTTGACTCATAGCTAGAGGGGTAAGAGATGTATTATATTATTATGTAGTAATTAGTGGTGGATCAGTTTATTACTTCATAACAATATAAAACTGATCCCCCATTTTATGCCCAGTATAAGCCTTAATCATGTTTTCAACTATTATATTCAGTCAGTCAGTTAAGTGCCATACATGATACACGCTTTGGGCGATCATGTCTCGTAAGAGACATGACTGACTAGGCAGAAAATTATCCCGTAGTAGGTTGCCATTGCTTTCTGCGGTAGACTGGTTGGCAGCCTTTGCTATAGAACTCAATCTGTCCTATTATTTAACCCATAACTGGAGGGAAGAGACGGATTAATGCCTTTCCCAAAGGTATTTGTGCGTAAGTGAATGCATGAAATTCAACAGGAATTCAGCGATATTAAAACCACGATTGTTTAAAGAAAGATCAAAGATTTTTATACTTCCAATCAAATAGCGTTTCCAAGCTAGCCGAAATTAGACAGCTTCTAAGAAATATTTAATAACCTTAAATAACTTTTATGTATTTTTTAATCATTTTCGATATTTAGCAATATTATCGATCCTGACATGGCATCTTATTTTTACCGCTGTAATATAGCTTCGCTGTGCCTTTTCTTTGAATAATTTTATGATAAATGATCAGAGAAAATTATTGCCATGATATCTAGACTTTGTGGATGCTTAGCACAGTACTAGATTATAACAAGGACTCATCAACTTACAGTTAAATAAGTTAGATGCAACCGTAATACTGTTAGATGCAACCGTAATACTGTTAGATGCAACCGTAATACTGTTAGATTCAACCGTAATACTGTTAGATGCTAATAGTTTCTTTTCTCGCAATTCTCGCTTGTGGAACTCTCTTCTGGTTATATGCTTTTCAGACAACTTTGAACTTCAAAAATTTGAATGCAATGTCAATCGTCAAGTACTGACTTGATTCCTCTTCTTTATTGTTCTTGTCCCTTAATAATGTCCTTTTTTTTTCTTATTCTTTCCCATTCAGTCAACCCTTGTATCTCACTGACTTTACTGCCTTGCATGGGATAAAATGATAAAAAAGAATTGTCATGTCAGGTTTTTATATATCTCTTAGAACCCGTCGTATTCCGCCTCGCTTAGAAACGGTATTTAGTCACTTTCTCACCAACGTGATGTGGCTTCCCTTTGTCTTTTATTCAAACATTTTTTATGTCAACTGCTCTGTTACCCCGGCCATATAGATTTAAGCATTCTACAAGTATGGCATCTGCGTCCCACCCGTTTACCGTTTAAATTGTTAAATGTAACTGCAACTTCTACTACAATAGTTTTTTCTCTTACACATCCTGCCTATGAAAATGTCTTCCATTTACTTGCTTCCCTGATAGCGAGAATCTCCAAAGGTTTAAATGCAACGTCAATTGCCATATTTTATCTTCTCGCGTCCGTTCATCTATTATTCTTTCTTCAACACCACTATTCTTATTCTATGTACCCTTTCCCTTCAGAACGTAGGCGATCATGGCTTTCCACGTCTCCCTATCCCTGGTGGCTCGGAGCACGCCTTCTCCTGTTACACCATGCAATTCTCGTTCCGTCATCCACCTGAGTAGGTCCTTCAAATATGTTATCTGTTGCGTTTCCCTGCTCTTTTGGCCTGTATCTGGCCTGTTAGTATCAGATTCCACAAGCCCACCATCCTCATTGCGTGTCCCAGGAACTTCAGCTGTCTTTTCCTGACGCTCAGTATTAATTTCCTTTTTGTTTCCATCATTTCCAAGACCTCATCATTGCTCACATGCTCGATCCATAAGATTCGCAGCATCCTTCTGTAAAACCACATTTCAGTTGTTTCAAGTTTTTCCTTTACCTTTGATGGTATTGTCCAGCATTCACTGCCAGATTGAAGGACGGACAGCACGTAGCAATCCAGTACTCTCTTCTTAGTTTCTAGCAAAATTATCCTGTTTCTTAATACTTTACTCAACTTCTGGAATGCTTTCTTCGCCATGACAATTCGCCTTCGGATTTCTGTGTCGCATTTTCTGTTTTCTGTTATAACGCTTCACAGGTGTTTAAAATTTTGTACCTGCTTGATTCTAGTATCCCCGACCTGCATTTGGCATTTTGCGCTGCCCTTTTTACTGATGACCATGCATTCGTACAGTTTATTTCTAGTCCTTTCTTTTTACTTTCTTCTACTACCTTATCATTATATCAAGTTTTTTCTCTCACTCTAACCTCATACGCACTAGTGTCGGTCCCGCCTAGTTTCGGATGAAATGATTTTTTAAAAAGAAAAAGACTAAAATGGCACCAAATATTGGCGTTTCTTGCTCGGTACATCCCTCACCTTCATTTAGAAAGTAGATCATAACTCCACCTCCTATGACTAAATCATTAACTCTCACCCCAACCGAAAAGAACACCCTTTAAACGGTTTCCATTAGCTAATCTCTAACAAAAAACAATGACCACTCCGGTATCAACTTAAATACATCTATTTCACCTACACACATGAATTCCCCCAATAAATTGAAAAAAAAAAACAAAACAAAAACAAAACAAAACATAAAGACCACGCAGCACATCAACCAAGTATTATCGCCATCACAGAAAAATCCAAACTTCCCTTACAGTACTGGAGAAGACGTGTTCAGAGTGACACCTGAACAGGCAAATAAAACAGTTACGCTGTCAAGGACAATTAAAGACTTAAAAGCTCTGCTAAACCTTAGACAAAGCAACGGAAAAGACGTTGAACACCCTAAAAATTCACAAAAGCAAAAGGATCTTAATCGTCTGAATAGAAATATCAAACGATTTGGACAATGTTCTCCATACTTCCGCCGTTGGTATTTTTTCCATGACGACAATTCCGATTCTTGTTCACCCCTCCCTTTATAGGACACTTATAGCCTGTCTTTTGATAACACCATCAAGAGTGAAATGGGCTACGGGTTAATGAGAACGGCTGCCGGTATTCTCGCCCCAACCATGTTTAATTCAAATACCTAATCGGACTGATAATAACAATCTGGTTAGCTAGATTAAGTGCCCGGGGCCTGAGGTCGGAGTTTCGCAAGGCGAGGCTCACTTACGATCTTAAGCGTCTCGATGTGAACGTATGTTGTCTACAGGAGGCCCGAATTTCAACTATTGACTGTCAATGCATTCTAAGAGGTTTGCCCTGTAGTTAGCATGGTTTTATGGGCGCTCGAGAGAAGTTTCATGGCTAGTAAGTAAGTCTTTAAATGCGGCGCGTGCTCTTGTCATTACATATCCGGTGGGCTTGCTTTGTGTGCTGAATATTACCATAAAGGATAAAAATCTTCATCATATTGGGCTTTATGCATCCAATGGAGTAGCCTGATTTGTTTCGACGTTTGTGATGGCATCTCGTCGTGTAGCTTTAGCGGGTGATTGGAATGCTCTCCTGGATCACGCGATAAATCGTGTAGGAAAAAAATTGGGTACTAACCACCTCGGATGGGAAATCATTTTGGGGCTTTATCGAAAACTTCGATAAGTATCGTAATGGGCATCCTCTGAACTGATGTAATGAGAGAATATTGTTTGTCATAACTATCGAGTAACGAGATATTGTCGACATTGCATTGTCTTGCGTATGAAGTGTGATCTTGGGTGAATAGTAGTGAAAGGATTGCAGGCTGATTGGCTCTGATCAGACTTGTGCTGTGAAGGGTAGGACTATGAAGGACAACCTTCATCTGGTACGGTTGATCATCGAGCATATCGACAGTGAAGTCGTGCTAATCAATTTAGATCAGTCCAAGCATTAAATAGGGTTGACTCTTGTTAGAAGCTATCCTTTCTGTATCTTGTTTCTAGATGTATTTTGCACTTGGATCGGGCATCTGTACGCGTCCCCCGGTGCGCTGGTGGATATGACCAGAGCCTTTTGTGTTGTTTGGATCGGGCATCTGTACGCGTCCCCCGGTGCGCTGGTGGATATGACCAGAGCCTTTTGTGTTGTCTTGCTACATACCCTAACTCGACTAGTTCAGACATTTACGACTAACATCCGTCATGCGATATAAACTTTTATACATATACATCCTTATTTCCTTCGTATTCCAATGTGCCAATAATTTATAGAATAGATTCTTGAGAAGATATTTCTTTAATTTTTTTTTATAATCGCATCACTCCAAGCTAGGCATTATACTCCTACTATTGTGCAGGAGGTTATATATGGGAAAGTTATGAGAAGGAGTGACAGAATACAGTGAGTGTCAAGAAGCGGGTAGGAGAGGGAAAAGACTACTGCAGAAATGAGATAAGAGCATGAGAGGGAGGATGCAAGTTAATGAGATTGAAGATGATTATTGACCTTACATTTAAATTCCTGGAGGTTGTAGCTGTCGGGCAAACAAGTAAACGGAAGGGAATTCCACATGCGGGAAGTGCGAGAAAAGAAGCTGTGGAGTAGAATTTTAGTTTACATCTTATTGGTTTCACAGTAAAAAGATGGGGAACTTTTTTTATTAATCATTTCATCCCAAGCAAAGCATCCCACTGCCACTGTTGCGCAAGGGGTTATATAAGGGAAGGTAAAGAGGAAGAATGGTTAGATATAGGAAATGTCAAAAGGAGGGTGATAGACGGGTAAGAATACCGAGGCTGAGTTTTGGGTAGATGGGAAGAGAGTGTGAGAGAATGGATGCGAGTTAGTGTGTTAGGAGGTGTCTATTGACCTTACATTTAAACTCCTGGAGAGTGTAGCGGTCGGGAAAGCAATCATGTGGAAGAGAATTCTACAGTCGGGAAGTGCGAGAAAAGAAGCTGTTGGAGTAGGAATTGCGGTTACATTTTATCGGTTTCACTGTAAAAGTGTGGGACCTAGTTGCTAATCTAGTATCTCGTGCAAATTCGTAACTAGGGGGCACCAGTGATCTAAGTTCATCGGAGCAGAAACCGTGAATGTAGAAGTGACACAGGGAAGCCACGACACACCGGTGAGAGAGAGATTGCAGCCGGTCTGCCAAGTGGGTATCGATCACATTACAGACTCTCCGTTGTATTTTGTCAAGAACCCCGAGGAGAATAGCAGGGGCACCCAACCAGATGTGGCAGTAGTATTCAATGCACGGGCGGATGGTAGATTTATATATGTGTAGGATAGATTCAGACGGAAAAAATTTCCGGGCCCTGCACAGTTAACCAACTTTCATAGCAGCGGATTTAGCAATGGATTCGATATAGTCATTCCACTTAATGTCCGCTGAAAGTGTGAGACCAAGGAGGCGTAGTGTTTTACTCGCTGGGAAACAAGCCTGATCCATGCTAATGAGAAGTAGGTGCGATTGTCTATGAGTGTTAATTGATAGCAGTTTCGTTTTAGAAGCATTAAAATTTACGAGCCATTTCTTACCCCAGTCATCTACGGATTGGAGGTCCTTTTCAAGCTCGGCTACAAGGTTCGCTTTGTCGCCCACACCAGATTTTTGATCAAGGCGAGAGTAAACTGTGGTGTCATCGGCGTACA
This sequence comes from Ascarosepion bandense, assembly GCA_037127315.1. Classification (NCBI taxonomy): domain Eukaryota; kingdom Metazoa; phylum Mollusca; class Cephalopoda; order Sepiida; family Sepiidae; genus Ascarosepion; species Ascarosepion bandense. The sequence continues at coordinate 1,300,211 of JBBBDQ010001362.1, read as the reverse complement.
TACCTACTTGGGATCTTATGGTATCAGGGAAATCATGAATGTAGATCAGAAAGAGCGTAGGACCTAGGATAGAGCCTTGAGGGACATCCCTGTTCATATGGTGGTTCTGGGAGGCATGTCCATTTAATACCATCTTCAATGTGCGGTTAGAGAGGAAAGACTGGATTAGGTCAAACAAATGTCCAGTTATACCACAGCTCCGTAGTTTGCCAGCATGACAAACTCTGTCGAACTCTTTAGAGATATTCAAGGCAACGGTTCGGCCTTCGCCATTCTTGTCGAGAGCCTGGTATATATACTCGTTGATGGTCGTTAGCATATCAGCAGTAGACCTGGTGAAGCGGAAACCATACTGCTTGTCCGAGAGAAGCCTGTGTGCTGTATGATGCTGAACCACCTCGGCGTTGATAATGGCTTCGAACACTTTGCCAAAGATCGAAAGATGTCTGATTTCTCCATTGTTTTTAAGTATAGGAACTACGGAGGAAGATTTCCAACAGGCAGGAAAGCAGGAAGCAGATAGACAGAAGTTTTAGAGCTTAGAAAGGACAGAGGAGAGTTTAGGGGCACTTTTCTTCAAGACTATGATTGGGATTCCGTGCCCTCCGTTCGCTTTGTGAGGGTCTAGTTTTGAGATTATGAGACCAGACAGGGTGTAATATGGACGTCATTCAGTTGAGCCTCAGTTCTAGGTGGGAAGTCGGGTGTAGAAACTCCAGACGAATCCAGTCTTGAATTGGTGGAGAATCTGCGAGCAAAGCATTCAGCCTTGTCTGCAGATGAGGTGAGGACCTCAAATTTACTGATTTGTAGGGGTATTGAGGACTTGCTCTTGTTAAGCACTCTTTTACAGAGTCGCCAGTAGTCTTTGGCGCCGAACTTAGAGAATGCTTTGCGTTGCTTAATTCTGGCAGCAAACAACATCTTAGCTTCGTTAATATCTTTTTACAGTTATTGCGAGCTGAGGCGAAAAGACACCTGTTTTGGTCCGACGCGTAGCTTCGATAGAGCCGGAAGAAATGATTCCGATTGGCAATGGTGGCCGAGCAAACGGGCGAGAACCATGGAGATGAATGAGATTTAAGCTGAAATTTCCTGGCCGGGATGAAAGCATCGATGCCAGCCTTAAATCAGTAGGAGACCTCGGATGCACAGCCTTCGAGGGGAAGACTAAAAACGTTGTTCCAAGGGACGTCACAGAGGAAGTCACGGAACGAATCCCAGTCTGCTCTTTGGTAGCAGTAGGATATACTACTGGTCAGGTTTTCTTGGGTACGGTGGAAGTGGAATGAAATGTTGATGGGGACTACGGTGTGGTCAGAGTTTCCGAGAGGGCAGAGCTGTCTGGTCGTGCAAGAATCTGAGATGGAAGTGAAGCAGAGGTCTAGTAGTGAGTCCCTTCCGTTAGGTTTATTGGAGAAACGCGTGGGGAAGTTCATAATTTGCATAAGAGATTGGGTGATTGAAAAATTCATGATGTAGACATCAGCAAAGTCGGTGACAGAGTTCTCCAGCCACTTGGTGTGGTGGGCGTTAAAGTCACCAAACACAAATATATGGGAAGAAATGGCTTTGTCTATATTGTCAGAGATGCTGTCAAGTACCGAACAGTCAGAGAAGGAGAGGGAGCCGTAAAGAAAGAAGAGATAGCTAATCGAGCTTAAAAGTGAGAGACGGAAGCATATGAAAGAATGATCCAGGGATTCAAAAGATGTCACCTTAGCTAGGGGGTGGTGTTCGCTGACATACACACCAAACCCATGTATATGAACATTGGAGTCCTTCCTGGAGGTTACCAGGGACGTAAAATTCAGAAGAGGGGATAGAAGGGTCAAGGTTAGTTTTACATAGGGCTAAGATATCAGGTGAGTTAGTGTGAAGGAATGAGTCTGCGCTGTGAATGTTAGTGCGGATATCTCCTATGCTTGTGAAAGAGACGCAGACGGGTTTGGGCGCTTTCTGACTAGCTGGTTTAGCTTTGCTATTATCTTTGCTTTTTTTCATAGTGATTTAGTTCTAGAGTAAAATCAGTCGTTCACTTGTTTGCAGCATGTGAAAGATGGAGACTGGCGCAGCCTACAACATAATGTCGCCTCGGGGTTGGCCACCGGAGGTTCATGAAGGGACGCTCGTCCATGCGCCATATCGCACTACAAGAACCCCGGTATTATTCAGCTGTGGATCAGAGCAGCCTCTCAAGACGCTACGCAAGAGTTCGGATTCCTAACTACCAGTCGGAAGCAGCAACCAGGAAACTGCCAACCCGGTACCCTCAAAATGAAAAGTCGTTGCCACTATACTCAGAAGGGAGATGAACCGGGAACCCCTTCCTAACCAAGAAACAAGGCGATAAGCTGTACTCCTGCTCAAAAGAAGTCGGTGGAGTGTGAGACCGGCCGATAGTAGGTACTATCTACTCCAATTAAAAAGAGTAACTGAAATTTACTAAGTAAGTCGAAATGAACCTTGAATGCCAAAATAATTTACACAAAGTACTTAAGTTAGTAACAAAAAAAAATAAAAAAAATAAAAAAATTAAACAAAAGATAACTAAAAAATAAAGTTAAATAAAAGAAAAGAAAAACAGACCGATTCAAGCGAACTTACCATGTACAGGGAACAGACTGAAAAGTTGGTTAAAAACTTTCGGAAGACAATCTTACCAAAATACAATTTAAAACGTATTTCAAATCATCTAGTTGCTAATCTTGTGGCTCGAGTAAATTAGTATAAAAGTGGCATTAGTGAACTAAGTTCATCAGAGCAGAAGCCGTGAAAGTACTTGTAGAAGAGGCGCAGGGAAGCCACACTGCGCCGGTGAGAGTGTGACTATCTGAGCTTCCAGATCGGGATTCTCAGTGGAATTTTGAAAAGGACCACTAGCTGGATAGCAGGAGCACCCGACCAGTTATAGCAGCAGTATTTAATGCACGGTCGGATGGTAGATTTATATATGTGCAGAATTGTTTCTGACAGGAAAAAAACTTCCTAGCCCTGCACAGAGAACCGACTTTCCTAGCAGCGGATTTAGCTATGGATTCTATGTAGACATTCCACTTGAGGTCTGTAGTGAGAGTTAACCCGAGAAGGCGCAGAAACCCTCCTAGTATACCCCAGAAATGTCCACTGTTTCTTCCTGGAGTTAATCATACGTGTCATTTTTCTCGTCATTGTCTCTAAAACCTTGTCCTTGCTCATATGTTTGGTCCACGACATTTTCAACATCTTTCTGTATAACCACTTTTATCTTGCTTAGAGTCGCTTCTTAATCTATGAAGAGACTGTCTAACATTCTACTACGTAGGTACATGATATTCCTGTTTCAGTACTTTCTTCTTTGTGTCTAACGATATTTTTTATGTTTCTTAATACTTTGAACAACTTTCGGAAGGCATCACTTACTATCCCCCTGCACCTTTGAATTTCTGCGTCACACTTTCCATCCTCAGTTAATACTCAGCAAGATTAGCATTTGTCTTTCAATATGGCAGTGAATGCTAGACAATCTAATATAAGATTAAGGAAAAACTTAAAGCAACTGAAATGTGGTTCTATAAAATGCTGCCGAGTATACCATGGATTGAACAAGTAAGAAATGATGAGGTTTTGGAGAGGATGGACACGAAAAGGAAACTGATACTTAACACCAGGAAAAGACAGTTGAAGTTTTGGGGACATGTAACGAGGAAAGGGGGCTTGGAAAACCTGATGCGCACAGGATGGATAGAAGGGTAGAGAGATAAAGGGAAGCAATGGGCGATATATCTGACGAACTTGAACAGATGGATGGTAAGGTGGAAAGTGAGTGGGATAACAGGAGAAGGAGTATTAAGAGCGATAAGTGATACAGAAATTTGGAGGGCCATAATCACCTAAGTCCGGAAGGGACACGGCACATAGAAGAAGAAGTATTTTACTTTTCATATTAGACACCTTTGTAATGTGAAAGTTGTAGAAAATTCCCATTTTACAATTGGTCCAAATAAAAATATAAAAAAAAGCAAACATTACTAGCGGTCTAAATAATATAGCAATCAGTTCTGAAGAAAATGGCGCCATGTTACTTTTTAATCGTCTGAATGAAAAAAAGGTTCTTTACAATGCCAGACGTGGGCCAGATGCCTTAAGTCAAATCACTGTTTATTGTGAACGTCTAAAATCGATTTTCCTCTTTTATTTATTTAATTCTCATGCGTCCACTTATATTTTGTTGTTTTATCTGTATAAAATTATGTGTTTTAAACTATATTTTTTAATTCGGATATTTGAAATTGAATTCTATCGTTGAAGTTGTGAAATTATTAGTTTTCTTTTGTTTATTCATCTTTCATTTTCAAACAGTTTTAGAAAAAAATTCACACGTTTTCATTTAATTTCTAGTTTTTCTCCTTCTGTGTTAATGTTCACGTTTATTTGATTTTGTTCATTTGATATTTTTCCATGTGTTCCTTAACTATCAAAAGTAACTTCTGTGCACTTTGGCTACAAATATTTTCAAGGCAACTGTTAAGATCAGCTTAAACTTTGTTATCTAGACTTAATGAATTTAAGACCAGTATGTGCGTTGTGGTGCATTGGATATCGGCTTAATAATGGGTTAAATAACACGACAGATTGGGTTCTATAGCCTTGGTCGGCAACCAGCCTACCGCAGAAAGCAATGGCAACCTACTGCGGGATAATCTTCTGCCCAGTCAGTCATGTCTCTTTCGAGATATAATCGCCCAAGCGTGTATCACGTATGGCACTTGTCTGACTGAATGTTATCATAATTTTACAGTTGAAATAACATAATAGAATCATAAGTTCTATGTAAGCTATTGCTTCTGTCGCACTTCTCCGTTGTGGAATTCACCTAGGATCTTTTACTTTAAGGTCAACTTTAAAATTAATGAATAAAATTTATTTAATTAATCTAAACTTATTTATAAATAGAACTTTGTCTCTGTATGTGTGTCTGTGTGCCTGTGTGTGTTCGTTACCTATAGACTCCGAAACGGCTGAACCGATTTTCTTGAAACTTTACACAGTTGTACTATAAGTATCTGCGAGTGTTCTTAGCAAGGTTTTGTGTCGAGGTACCTCCGATAAATATCGAAAATCGATAATCGAAAAAATCGGGTTATAGAAGGAGTGGTCCGATTTTAATCAAATTTGATAACACTCATAGACAAAGACATAAGAAACGATACTCAGAAGTTTCAAGGTTGCAGTTGTTACAATAGTGCAGAAATCGATAATATATATATATATATATATATATATATATATATATATATATATATATAAAAGTCAAGATGTTTGTGTGTATGTCTGTTTATCTACCTGTATATCTATATTTTTCAGCCCTTTTATTTTATTTTTTACTTCGGGTTTGGCTCTCCGTAGGTATAATTGTAGTTCTTAGTCTCAGCCATGATACCATCTACTCAGAGGACTTATTTAACCTTCAAAATTCAGTTTACGACGAAAAAACGTATTTGATATCGCTACCAGGAAATCAAAATTTGACTTACATCCATTCATTGTTCTTTCAGTCTTCGGTTTCGCTTTAACTGGAAACAACTATTGCTTTTTAGTCTTTCGTGCCAACGTCCAAAGAGTCTGAGCTACCGGACCATGGATTAGTTTTAAAGCTTTCATTACACCCGAAAAATGCCGGGCTATACTGCTAGTGTAATTTAAATGAATTGTCAATCTTTATCTTCTCTTTTCTTAATTCAGGCTCGCATGGCGAACAAGAAAGTTTTCTGCTTCGAAATTTGTATGAAGTTGTTACTGAGAAATAAAAGTCATCTACCGTTTGATTGAATAATAACTAATAATAAAAAGTAAATCCTCGACGATGAAATGATTTACAAATAATCAGGACATAAACTGGAGCAAGAAAAATGAGCAAATAATCATATTAAAAGTTTGGTCTTGTCATAACAACGACATGACAATAGGACATTTCTAGTGCTGAGAAGATAGGTCAAGTTAAACATAAAATTACACATAAAATAAACAAATATATGTGTTTTTTTATTATTATTTCTGTAGCTAGTGCTGAGTGATGTTTATATCAGTGTTTGTTAACGTCTTTTCCAAATTATTTGCTCATTCTCCAGTGAAAATATTGCCTCACTCTATCGTGACGATTTTTATATTCATTTGGAGCGAGTACAGAACATCCTAAGATTAGATAGTCTATGGTTTCTTGTCATAAAACCTTTGTTTTTGATCTAGATTATTATGTATAATATTGCCTGAAATTTCTTCTGGTCTTCTACTGCAAGAAAAATGTTTTCGTTTCAGCCTTTAATCCATATGTTTCTAACCATCGATGAGTGTAAACTTCATCAACATCGGCTTTATTAACATACTCTGGGTATTAGTCATGCAGAGGTTTGTCTTGCCAGCCTTGTTTCATCTGTTCAAGATCTTGTAACTTGGCTTTCTTTTTTATATGTTTTGCTGCAACAATTGGTTCTTGAACTCTGTTTTAATTTCTGCAGAATATATTAAATGAAAAATCATTTGTATTTACAACCTTTTTTCATGATTGAATATTTTCTTTCTGTTTTCGACTTTTTTGATTAATTGTATCATCCAGTACATTGTTGTTATTTTAAAAGCCATTAATTATGAACATAACAAAACATGATCTTCGTTTACTTTTCTTAAATGAATTCAAACTTAGGCACAGTACCTCCCAAACTTCTGCCAATATCAACAGAGTATGGGGAGATGAGTCCACAAGTAATCGGACAATACGAAGGTGGCTTCAGAAATTTGATACTGAAGATGAAAATATTATCATCTATTTCTGTAATCGGTGCTGGGTTCATACCAGTGTTTGTTAACATATTTTGCAATGTGTTCAGTGTAAATATTGCCCCATTCTATCGTGACGATTTTTATATTCTTTTGGCGTAAGTACAGAACATCCCGAGATTAGATGGTCTATGATTTCTTAAAAGTTTTCACAAAACCTTCATTTTGGATCCACACTATTATGTATGATACTTGCCTTATAAATTTTGTTGAAAAGATTCTACTGCAAAAATAAAGCCTTTCGTTTCAGTTTTTAAACCAGATTCTCGTAACCATCGATGAGTGTTAATTTTATCAACATCGGCTTTATTAGCACATTCTGACCAGCAAAAATTGTCATGCTAGCCTTGTTTCATCTGCTCAAGAGCTATATCCTTATAAAATATTTTTTTTATTGTAACTGTTCTTGGTTCCTGTTTTTGTTTTCTGCAGAATCTTTTACGACTAAATATTTTTTCGTTCTTTTTATATTGTTTGACTAATTGTATTATCCGGTATTTGTTGTTTCCATTTATGGCATTATCAACTGCACCTTTGTTTATTCTTTCCACCACTGTATAGACCCTTCTATTGTTTGAGGATTGGTCACTTCGGTTTTTTGTTTGCCTATTTCGTTGTAAAATTTCTTCTCATCGGTTTGAAAGATCTTGTAGAACCTAGATCATTTTGAATTTTTCTTTTTAATCATTTCCCCCCAAGCAAGGCATTCTACTGCTACTATTGCACAAGGGGTTACATAAGGGAAGATGATGAGAAAGAGTGGTTAGATATAGGAAATGTCAGAAGGAGGGTGATATACGGGTAAGGATACCGAGGATGAGGGTTGGGTAGATGGGAAGAGTGTTTGAGAGAATGGATGCGAGTTAGTGTGTTAGGAGGTGTCTATTGACCTTAATTGCGTTTGGTTTTTTGAGCCTTTAATTGTATTGTCTGTTTCATTTTTTTTTCTTTTGCTGATAGGATTTCGTTTTTTTCATAATTTTGAATTTATTTTTCTTTTGAACTCTTCTGCCTTTTCTAGTCCTTAAAATTGTTCTACTTGCCAATTTACCGAGTACAGATATTTCACTTCTAAATTGTTCAATTTGTTCTCTGTTTACCTTTACCAGGGTGGATCTTCATATCTCTGAGTTTGCCTTTTCTTTATTTTGAGGTTACATGTATTGATTTGTTGAGGCTTATATGTGGCTCTGTTAATCCAGAATTAATACTGCATTGCAGAGTTTAATTAATCTGAGATTATGCTTTTCTGATTGTAATTTTGGGAGTTGTTCACGTTCCTCCATTTCAATATTTATTGTCTGACTTATATACCTCACGAATTCTTTGTCTTCTGATATTCTGTTCTTGTTTTCCATAAAATAATTGTCAATGTTCAATGTGTTTTGGACACGTTTTATTGCAGGCTTGTAATCACGCCATTCAAACTCTTCTAAACTTTCAGCATTTTCATTACAGTTTCTCGACTATGATCTGTGGTTTGTGTGAAATTCGTACTTTTTATGTCCATTTTTGGTTCCCTTCCATGTTCTGTTGTTTCACCAGTTCTTGTTGCTTTTTCTAATTTCTTTAATTTCAGCATTTACGAATTGGTTATTGTTGTAGGAAGTTACCCACTTGATAATAGACGCTTTTCTGCCTATATTAACCGAGAATTAATCACCCTCGAGGACAGAGCCGGGGCGGCAGAGACACTGGTTTCCAGTACGACTTTCGTTCAGCTCAGTCTAGTCTGTCTGTCTATCGGTCACTTGTAGCCAAGCTATTATTACTCTTTGTATCTGTTTGTATCTTTTGTTGACGTAATATATGTTCTTGACCTACCACTATGTTGACTCATTATTATTATGGTCCCATACCGGGTCCATATCAGTTATTTTTATGGTGTTCTTTCTAATTGCTTGCCTAACCATTTCTCGCCAAATATCATCTGTTTGGCGAGTGATGTTTTCTTGAGGTTTGTGCAACGCTTCAAAGAATGACGTCATAACAAGTTTGTACTCCCCATGTAAGCATTTTACTTTTTATTATTTCTTTAAATGAATGGTTGTAGATCTAGTTGGAGAATTCACAGGGACATCATTTGGATTATCCCGATTGAGGATATATATATAGACTCATTAGAAGATTATCAGATGTTACTACTTCAGATAGTTTTTTTTCCTCAGGTATAAGTTCCGCATTTATCTTATGGAAGAACCATATTGAAAAATTTTGTTTGACTTTTAGTTCTTATATTATTCTCAGGAGTGACGCACGTGGGTAAAAATTCAAACAGTTACCCGGCATATTAGGTAACGGTCTTTTACAGACAGGGTACCGAAGATCATTCACTCTTTGGCACGATTAACACTCTGAGTTTGAAGTTGTTTTTCGGAGTTTTCTTTCTCCTAAATGGGTTGCCAAAATAAAGAGACGAAATTGTAAAGATGTTGGAAAAAGACATTGAAAAAAAAAAAAAGAAACTATTCAACGAAACTAAACATTATTATACTAAAATATTATGTTTAAATAATGCATTATATATTTATAGTGCAGTGGATATCGGCTCGGAACGAGAAATCGGGAACCGAGTTCGAATTTTGGTTGAATTCCTTGCATTCACTTACGCGCAAATACCCTTGGGAAAGGTATTAATCCGTTTCTTTCTTCCAGTTATGGGTTAAATAACAGGACAGATTGGTTTCTACAGCCTTGGCTAGCAACCTGTCTAGCACAGAAAGTAATGGTTACCTGCTGCGGGATAATCTTCTGCCCAGTCTATCATGTCTCTTTCTTTCACGTGTGGTACATAACTGACTGAATATATAATATAATATAATATTATATAATGTAATATAATATAATATACCCATCAAGACACACGGTTCAATTTCCAAGAGTAATATTAGATGCATCCCTCACAGTGAAAATGTACGTGAGATTCTGTAAATTCGGTGCATGTCTTTGCAGGTGTGGTTCCCGTCAGCTCAATTAAGCCTTCCGCTCAGACGGTCTCCCTTTGAGGAAGTAATTTTAATTGACTCCCAAGTTGCTTCGCCTGCTTCAAACTTCAAAATTAAAAACATACCGCTCTTGAGAACCGGCTACAATGTTCCTCTACGATTCCTGTTTATGAATAGAAGTGTAGAGCGCGTGAGGGAACTAGGGTATATCTTCAAGATGTTGAAATCAGGGAATTGACAAACTAATGTTTGGTACAGAACGGAATATTTCCTCTGGTACATCTTAACTAATAGTAGCATAAACACATCCGTTCAATTAATAAACCATGATGGCTACGCCCGATATAGAGCGAGGATATTATTTTTATTGTTGCTCTAAATGCAATTACCGTAACAACGTATGAGTGATGTTTGTTGATATCAGCTGTTTCATCGTTTATGAATATGGCAAAACACAATTCTTACACCATTCTTCGGTCGATCTATTTTCTACCATATATATATATATATATATTGTCATCCGCAGACAGAGCTGTTTCGCTGTATCACAGCTCATCAATACGGTTAGACTCCGATTGCTACATAACCCAGGCTCAAAACCCGACCGAATTATCGTCTGTCGGCGACTCTTTCTCTCTCTCTCTCTCTCTCTCTCTCTTTATATATATATATATATATATATATATATATATATATATATATGTATATATATATATATATCTTGTTATCCGCAGACAGATCTGTTTCGCCGTATCACAGCTCATCAGTACGGTTAGATTTCGATTGCCTTTTTATCCAGGATTGAAACCCGACTGAAATGGCGTCAGTCGGCGACTCTACCCCTGGGCTATGGGCGTTCGGTGGAAGTAGGCAGACTTTTTAGCGCATATCATTATACGCGGCCAATAGCTAGAGCGCTGTAATTCATTTCACTAAATGAGCGATGCGTACATGCCAGAGTAGCTACTGTTTATCAAAGTCGACTATTTTTCCAGAGTGCTCAATCAGGGTGTGAGAGCGTAAATATTGTCATCCGCAGACAGATCTGTTTCGCCGAATCGGAGCTCATCAGTATGGTTAGACTCCGATTGCCTTTTTACCCAGGATTGAAACCCGACCGAAATGGCGTCAGTCGGTGACTCTACGCTATGAGCGTTCGGTGGAAGTAGGCAGACATATATATATATATATATATATATATATATATATATATATATATATATATTCCCGTCTATGGATTTTTCTTCCGTTTACTTGCTTCGCTGACAGCTACAATCTCCGAGAATTTAAATGTAAAGTAAATAATATCCTATCTCACTAACTTGCATCCCCTCTCTCATGCCCCTTTCTCCGTCCACTCCACTCTCATCAGTATTCTACTCATCCTCTTAGCCACTTCCTGATACCCTCTATGCCTATCACTCTTTCTCATAACTTTCCTCTAATGTAATCCCCTGCGCACCAGTGGAGTAAACTGCCTTTTCGGGACGATATTGAGCACTGTTCATAATAAAATAAAAGCCGTTTGGGTTTATCCCAATGCCGTTTGGGTTTCTCTGAGTATCTGATCATTCAGAATGATCAGATACTCAGAGAAACCCAAACGTAAAACAACGAATTTGTTCGCCTGAAGAGAGTCAATTTTATAATCGAAACACGTGTAGCGCAAATCATGACAAATTAATACTCCATAACTTGTATGAATACCAAACAATAAATACATATTTTAAAGAAAACGTTCACGCCTTCTCACACTTTTTATTTTATATATATATATATATATATATATATATATATATATATATATATATATATATATATATAGTTTTAAGGTGTGCTACATTTATAGGATAAAGTGCTCAATATCAAAGATAGAGCGTATGTAAATATAAAAAAGTGAACATTGAAGTCAACACTCCGGAGCGACAGACTCTTTCATGCTAAGCGCAATATTCCGCTTAGCATGAAACAGTCTGTCGCCCTTGAGCGTTGACTTCAATATTCACTCTTTTCTCTCTCTCTCTCTCTCTCTCTATATATATATATATATATATATATATATATATTGAGCATTGAAAGCAACCCCGGCGGCAGCAGTTTTCAAGCATGAAACAGTCTATCTAAGCTGTGCGTGTTGACTTCAATGTCCACCTTTTTATTTACATACGCTCTAGCTCTGATATCGAATACTTTTACCTGTGATGGTCTTCTCCCAGATTTGGTGGGAAAAATATCCGAATGTCGTAGTAAAGCTAGACAAAGCCAAATTTTTAAATTTTTCACTTACAACTCAATCTAAAAGTAATGTTGCTCAAAATCTAAAAATAGACATTGATTGCTATCTAGTGTTTTGTGACGTAAATATTTGAACTTCCGCCGGTAAAATCTTACATTTTTTTATTTCATTATTTTATTTCATTTTGAGTATTGATAGCTGCCGTTGAGATGTCAAATTTCTCTTAGGGATTTCATGTTGAATTGATCATTCATCGGTTCTGAACTTCGAAATTGATTTTATTTTATACACACACACACACACACACACACACACACACACACACACACATATATATATATATATATATATATTTGTGTTTGTCTGTGTATGTGGGTGTGGGTGTGTGTGGACATTGCGTTCAACACATAGCGGTGACAGTCTGTTTTATGATTGTTTCAAGCATGAAAGGAAGTGTTGTCAATGGGTGTTGACCCCAATGACCACTTTTTTATTTACATAGGCCCGAGCTTTAACACTATAACCCATATAGCATACCAGATACATGCATCTATCTATCTATCTATCTATCTATCTATATATATATATATATATATATATATATATAATGGTAGAAACCTAAGTTGCGTAATAAATCGTCTATAAATGAAAATATTAAAACGTTCTACAATATAATTTTATTGGACACTTTTAATACTACTGTGTACTGATCTAATTTAATTATGAACAAAAATTTAGTAATTAAATAATATATATATATATATATATATATATATATATATATATATATTGTCTTTAACCTATTTGTTTTATTCAAGTCTTTTTCAAGTCTTTTTCACACATTAACATAGTACCGTCTGTCAACACCTGCCCATTAAAAGTAACTAGTTAGTAAAATAGGGAGATACTCCGTGACACACAGGCAAGTAAACCTTCCACCAGAAATGGTAGATACATTGATAAACAGCTATTCTTCTACTATTTACATATTCTTCTCCTATATAACCTGTATTCTCAGAGTAATGGTCATTATGACTCTCCACAACTTCTTATCTTTTGTACCACTTAGTAAGAGTTTGCTTTTGGTTATCTCCCCCACTACATGTGTTGTATACCAATAAACAACAAACACGTCTGTATATAAAAATATATCACTTATATTTTTATTGAAGAACGATGGACCGTGTAGCCTAGTGAACAGAGAGTGAGAGAGCGCTTCCAGGGGGTTGACGGGGGGGTGTCGTCGTATCTGTTCTCCTCTACGTCTCTCTGCCTAGACTAGACTCCCTGACTAGCGAATCCGTGTTTTCGCAGCACTTTTATATATCATCCAAAACCGGGACTTGTTTCTTCCGGCTTTGCCTTGATCACGCAACGCCCACGCGACGCCTACGTAATTCTCAGAGACACCTGTTCTGTCTGCCTCTTGTAGCCATTTCCGCTACTGCCGGAAATAAGGTCATACAAACATCCGTTCCTTTCAACGACCGGAAAACACCCCCGCTTGCTCAGCTTCCTCGGGTGGGGCGGGATTGTTATATTACACATGTTCTGTCGTCCATCTTTCCCTCTTTTTTTCCTTTTCCATACGTTCTGTTGGCGTACAATTTCCAAGTACTCTCTCCATATTTTGTGTCGAAGCAATTTTAACCACTTTTTGCTTAGTATTCTTTTTGTCTCCACTTTTCATCAAAGTTTCACATGACTCCATCAGATTTCCATCATCCTTCTATACAAACATATTTCTCTTGTCTCAAGTCTTTTCGTCACTGCTGTAGAAGAGGACTAATATTATAAAAGAAATTAATACTCTTTTATTTGTTTCATATTTATTAATAATTGCCCTCTCTTTTTAGTACAATAAAAACAAAAGAGGATACTCAGAGTACCTCTGTATAAATTAGAATCACCTATGATATACGGGTTGACGAGCGAATAGTTTCAATAGTTTAACTTGCTATTCTAGGCATGAACTCAACCGGTATGTCCCAAATAATTTTCATCCCAAATCATGTTTTTCTTAATATATAAGTGTTGTGACGTAGCTCGAACACATGAAATACGGTTTACAATATATAAACTACTAATTTCGAATAGAGACAGTGGAGTCCGCAGCTGACGGCTAGCACGGTCGTTGTCTACTCAGCTCACTAGTTGTTGCCACGCTACACGGACGTGTACTAATATATCTACCGAGAATAAACATATTACTTATTTATATCTGTGTATTGTCATTCCTCCACGATATAACATTAAAATTCAACGTTATTTAATCAATTTTACAGTCAATTAAGTGTTTCAACTATAGAAGGACGGAAACACAATTCCAGTTTCGTATTTTCCTATCAAGTACAAATTTTCAATTCTTTTTTAAATTTAAATGTTTTAATTCAACAACAATCGTCACATTGTGTCTCCTTTTTCCAGTTCCTTTTATTTCCCTTTCTTTTAGTCATCTTTCTCGGGTCCTTTCACATCTGGATTTCCCATGTGTCTTTCTCCTTCTTTTTCTTCTTCTTCTTCTTCTTCTATGTTCCCTGTCCCTTCAGGGCGTAGGAGATCATAGCTTTACACGTCTCCATATCCATGGTGGCTCTTAGCACGCCTTCTCCTGTTACACCATGCAACTCTCGTTCCATCAACCACCTGATTAGGTCCTACAAATATGTTATCCGTTGCTTTTCCCTGTCTCTTTTTCCCTCTATCTGGCCTGTTAGTATCAGGTTCTCCAAGCCCTCTTTCTTCATTGCATGTCCCAGGAACTTCAGCTGTCTCTTCCTGATGCTCAGTCTTAGTTTTCTTTTCGTTTCCATCCTTTCCAAAACCTCATCATTGCTCACATGCTCGATCCATTATATTCGCAGTTGCTTCATTTCAGTTGCTTCAAGTTTTTCCTCCATCTTTGATGATATTGTCCAGCATTTACTGCCATATTGAAGAACTGACAACACATAGCAATCCACTACTCTCTTTTTTGTTTCTAGCGAAATTCTCCTGTTTCTTAATACCTTACTCAACTTCTGGAATGCTTCCTTCACCATGCCAATTGGCTTTCGGGTCTCTGTGTTGCACTTTCCGTCTTCTGTTATAACACTTCCCAGGTATTTCAATTTTTTTACCTGCTTGATTCTAGTATCCCCGACTTGTATTTGGCATTTTGGGCCGCCCTTTTTACTGATGACCATGCATTCGGTTTTCTTGCAGTTTATTTATACTCCTTTCTTATTGGCTTGCTAATCGTAGTAATTCAGCTCGAAATGAAAAATCAGAGAGCCGAGTTCGAATTCCAGTTGAATTCATTGCATTCATTTACGCATAAATACCATTAAGAAATGTATTAATCTATCACTTCCGCCAAGTATGGGATAAATAGCAGAACACATTGGGCTCTATAACCTTGGTTGGCAAACAGTCTACTGCAGAAAATAATGGCAACCTACTACAGGAAAATATTCTACTCAGTCAGTCATATCTCTTTTGAGATATGATCACTTAAGCGTGTATCACGTATGGTATTTAACTGACTGATGAAATGAATATTAGAAAATATTTTACAATAATCGAACGATATTAATTTCAAAATATATTTTATCATAGGCAACCTACTACAATTGAATTAGCGAATAGAACATTTGTCAAACTCATTTCCAGGTAGTAGAATTTAATGGTAATCTTGATCGGGGTGCAAACTATTAATATTATACCTTTTTAGCGACAACAGGTATTCTATTAGTTTTTCAGGCAAAGGAAAAGTGTTGCTTTTAATTCTTATTATCTAAACTTATAAATGGAACTTTGTCTGTGTGTGTGTGTGTGTGTGTGTGTGTGTGTGTGTGTGTGTGTGTGTGTGTGTGTGTGTGTCCGATAACTATAGACTCCGAAACAACTAAACCGATTTTCTTGAAAATTTATACAGTTATACTATAAGCGACCGCAAGTGTTCTTAGCTAGGTTTTGTGTCGAGGTACCTCCGATAAATATCGAAAATCGATATTCGAAAAAATCGAGTTATAGAAGGAGTGGCTGATTTTAATCAAATTTGATACACTCATAGACAAAGACATAAGAAACGATATTCAGAAGTTTCAAGGTTGCAGTTCTTACAATAATGCAGAAAATCGATAATATATATAAAATCGATAATATATCTTGCCTTATATATATATATATATATATATAAGGCAAGATGTTTGTATGTGTGTCTGTTTATCTGCCTGTATGTCTGTATTTTTTTCAGCCCTTTTATTTTAGTTTTTGCTTCGGGTTTGGCTCTAAGCAGATATAATTGTAGTTCTTAGTCTCAGCCATGTTACCATTTACTCAGAGGACTTATTTAGCCTTTAAAATTCAGTTCACGACGAAAAAACTTATTTGATATCGATACCAGGAAATCAAAATTTGACTTACATTCATTCATTTTTTCAGTCTATGGTTTCGCTTTAACTGGAAACAACTATTACTTTTTTTCTTTTTTTTTCTTTCTTTCGTGCCAACGTCCAAAGAATCTGAGCTCTAGGACCATGGATTAGTTTTAAAGCTTTCATTACACCCGAGAAACGCCGGGCTATACTGCTAGTTAGCAGCATAAATCAAAAACCTTCACAAAATTCCTCATTTTATCCATTTCAAGGCCATACTGGTAATTAAAAAAAAGACTTATTTCTGAAGACAAAATGGATTAAAGGTAAAATTAGTAATAAATCTCTCACCTTTTCGATATTTTTTTTCAAAGATCACGTAACCACTACACTTTAGTACTTTGGAACCGTTGTTCCTATCCTGGCTGTTATAACACTTACTATAGACACAAAGTTTCGGTCATGCGAGCTTTGATCATCATCAGGATTTCTTTCATTTGCTGACACGTGTATCTTAGTGTTATTTTTCACTGCGATCCTAGTCATTGCTCATTCCTGCTGATCCAGGTATTGAACCACTAGATTTGACAACTAGATAATTCACTTTTATATCCATTATGTTAATCTTCCATAATATAGTAGTTGAATATTCCGGAGCTTGTATATTAAATTCCGTTATGTTTTTGCATATCATTTTTTAGATGTGTCAATATTCTTAAGTTATTTCATCATTTATTCTTATATTCTGTTTACTTTGTAACAACGAAGACCGGAAGGATCTTCCAATCCCAAGTGGAATAATTACATTGAAACAATAAATTGAATCAATAGCTAGGAAGGTTGGGTCACTGTATCGGGCCAGAAAGTTTTTTTTTCCCGTCTGAATCCGTTTTGCACATATACAAATCAACCATCCGACCGTGCATGGAACACTGCTGTCATATCTGGTCAGGCGCCCCTGCTGTTCATCTCAGTATTCTCAACAGGTTCCATAGAAGAATCTGTAATGTGATTGGTTCCGACCTGGTAGCTCGACTCCAGCCGCTTTTTCACCGACAGGATATGGCTTCGCTCTTCTACAAATATTTCATGGCTTCTGCTCTGACGAACTTGGGTCACTGGTGCCCCCGCCACAAGAATTTACTCGGGCAACCAGACTGGCAACAAGGTACCACCCTTTTTACAGTTAGATCAACTAAATGCAGGCGACAATTCTCTTCCATCCGCTTTCGTTTCTTGCGCTTCTCCCATGTGGAACTCCTTTCCATACACTTGCTTTCCTGGCGGCTATAACCTCCAGAAATTTAAATACAAAGTTAATTCCCATCTTTTATTTAATTAACTTCAGCCCTTTCTTCATCATCCAGTGTATCTTGTTCTTTTCTTTTCTCTCTACCTTCGCAACTGTTTTCCCTCCTGACTTCACATCATTCGCTTGCCCTTTCTCTTTCACCCCCTGTAGCTCGTTCGTATTTGTCTTCACTCTCCTCCTGCTTAATACTTCAACTCACTTATGTAACCCTCTGCACATCAGTGGCATTAACGCCTTGAGTAAAAAAAATTGTTTGGTGTAGCTAAATTATATTGACAATTATTCATCTCTAAAATATGAAATAGAAAAACATTATCGAAATCACAAGGCCAGAGGATGTCAATAAGATTTTTAATAAATCTCATAACAACTTATTTTCCTGATTGTTTTATTTATATTAACCGTTTTAGTCTGGCTCTTTCATCTGTGGGATTATCTTATAAGATGTTAATCTGAACCACCTAATTACCGCCTTTCTTTCTTTTTTTTAATTTGGAATGCCAGTGTACAAGAAATATGGCGAGATATGCGTAAAAATAAGTTCAAATTTTGATCACACTGTTTCGGCATGCAAAATAAAATTACAAGACAAAATATGGACTTGCACATTCAAGAATAAATAAAACAAAGTACGAAATGATCACAAAAAGAGCAAAGAAAGAAACAAAGAAAGAAAATGGTAAAATAAATAAAAAAATAAATAATATGAATATAAATAACTAAAAGTAAATTAATCCAGCATTCACGAAAAAGAAAAAAGAAACAAGAAAAATGCTAATTAGGATGTTCAGGATCTTAGCGTTTGGCAAAAATTCTTTTCTTTTGGTAGGACGGTGTCTATTAAGTAAAATTATCAATCAGCTTACATCCCTTTAAGTTCCAAATGGATGGCGGATCGGGGTTTGAGAGAGATGGCAAAATGTCAAAAGATCTACGAAGAAGAAGAATAAAGAAAATAATAACCTTGGAACCTGAAGAGAACAAAATATTAACAGCGACATATTTAAAATTTTTTCTCTTAGGTAAGCGTAGTTTTTTCTTCTTTAGATAATAATAAGCAACAGACAAACGCAAATGAAATGCGTTTTAGGTCTCGCTCAATATAGTTTAACTACTAAATCTTAAAACAACATTCTATATTTTTCTATTCTGAAAAAATATCTTATATTTAATGTTGTTTTCTTGTTCTTTATTTGGTTTTGTCCTTCTGCTGCAAATAAAGTCATGTTACTAATGTTCGAATTCCAGTTGAATTCATTGCATTCACTTACGCGCAAATACCCTTGGGAAAGGTATTAATCCGTCTCTTCCTTCCAGTTATGAGTTAAATAACACGACAGATTGGGTTCTATAGCCTTGGCTGGCAACCAGTTTACCGCAGAAAGCAATGGCAACCTACTGCGGGATAATCTTCTGCCCAGTCAGTCATGTCTCGAAAGAGACATGATCGCCCAAGCGTGTTTCACGTATGGCACTTAACTGACTGACTAATGTTTATACAAAATATAATTGTTCATTCACTTTTTGACGCTGTCAAATTAACGGCGTCCAAACCGAGGGTATGTGGTTTGGCGCTTTTCTTCGAACGTTCGATCTTCTTGTTGCGAAGATGTGAGGGATACTCTTTCTCTGTCTCGCTCTTGTACGTTGGGTGTTTATATATATATATATATATTCATCTTGTTCGCTTAACTGAAGTGTTTATATTGTATGTTTAGTTCTGCCTGTTTGATTTTGATGTTAGTAAAGACACAGATGTAATCCTCGGTCCGTTTCTGCAGTTTGAAAATTACTTCTTTGTAAATCCTTTAGGCTATCAGCCCTTTTGACTTGTTAAGACAACAAGATCTTAGATCTTCTTAGATCATAGTTCCTGTTCAATTTACACTTCTGGTATATACAGACATCAACTACATTTGTTTTCAAATCGTTTCACTTCAAACAAGGCGGTACCGTCACTGGTGCGTAGAGGGTTACATAAAAGAAGCGGGAAAGTTTAAGCAGGAAGAGACCGAAGAGAAGGACGAACAAGTTACAGGGGTTGTCGGAGAAAGGGCAAGAGAAGGAACGGGAATACAGGCGTGAAGACAGTTACGAAGGTTGAGTAATAAAAGAAAAGAACAAGATACACGGAGTGATGGGGAAAGGACGAGGAAAGCACCAGAGTCAAGTGGATAAAAGATGGGAATTGACATTGCATTTAAATTCTTGGAATTTGTAGCCGTCACGGAATCAAGTATACGGAAGCGAGTTCCACAAGCAGGAAGTGCGAGAAAAGAAGCAGATGGAGTAGAAAAGAAGGCTGCATTTGGTTAATTTAACTGTAAAATGGTGGGACCTTGTTGCCAGTCTGGTTGTTCGAGTAAATACTCGTGGATGGGGCAGCAGTGAACTAAGCTCGTCGGGGCAGAATCCATGAAAGTATTTGTAGAATAGACAGAGGGAAGCCACATCCCGCTGGTAAGAAAGCGGCTGGAGTCGTGCTGCCAGGTCGAGACTGATCATGTTACAGATTCTCTTTTGGAGCCTGTCGAGAACCCTGAGATGAATATCAAAGGCGCCCGACCAGATATGGCAACAGTACTCAATCCATAATCGGATGGTTGATTTTTATATATGCAATACTACTTATATATTATAATTTTATTTTATCGATTTCTACAAAATATATCTTAATCTGTCACGTCAGCGAACGGAATAAAAGTTGAAACTGGAAGATTGTGTTGCGTCAGAGTTTTAACTTTAGAGGTCATTTCAAAAAAGATAAAAGAAGCATTTGAATATACGGCTTTTATCGCCGTTCAGATATCCACTTCTAACAATAGCTGAAAATTAGTAACTCGACATTTAGTGTAGGTTTAAATTACCACGGAGCACTAATTCATCGTAACAGATGTAAGGAAGACGACTGTGCAGCACCAACCGTCTACTTTACTAAGATATACTGGCCTTGAAAATCAGCAATCTAATTTGAAAATATAGGTGATCTTGTATTCGGAATCCAGATTCGATATTTTCCATTAGTCCATCTCAAAAGCTGAACATTTTAATTTAAAGGTCGCCATCATCAACAAAATCATCAAAATCACCATAATAATCATTATCACCATCATAATCATTTATGTCTCATTTCTCACCAGAACGTGGGCGATAATGATTCTCGACGACTCCCGGTCCTTCGTATCTTTAAGCCACATTCGATTCTTAATCAAGCCGTTTATTCCCACTCTGTACTCCGTTCAAACGAAAATCTTATCAATTAAGATATTGTTGCTTCCTACTAGTCCACCATTGTACACAACACCTTGTGAGTATTAAGTTCCTTAAACCGCCTTTCTTAATATGTCTCTAAAATCTCTTTTGATTTTATTAACATGCATTTTCTTTTTCAGGCCCAAAACTGACACGGAATACTATTTTTCATATTATAACTAACCATGAAAACGAAGAACTAAATCCCTAATATTTAACCGTAGAGGAGTTATAAATATGAATATGGTTATTAGAATTGTTGGAGAGCCTCAAGAAGCTACGTCAAATTATAATAATATGTTAAATCGCGTGATATTAAATAGCCCTATCGTTTAATATTGAGTACAAAACTTAAAAAGCATTCTGCTTACCTAACGTAGGTTTCCTGCAAGATACGCATGACCAATTAAGGGAAGCTTAGACATGTTAAGTCAATCGTTGTAGCCAGTTACTTTGTAAGTGGGGGCTGGGTAATCTTTGACCTGTGACCTGAGCGTCTGCGCTCTGGTTCTCCACTTGAAAAAACTAACCTTATGTAACAACTCGCTCCAGTGGGGGAGCAAATACATTTTTTCAAAAGCATTATGCTTACTTGCCGCAGGTTTCCTGCCGGGTGGGCATGACCAATTGAGACAATCTTTGTACCCAGTTACAGTGTCAGCGAGGGTAAGGTAATCTTTGATCAGTGGCCCTAGCCTCCGCGCTCCGACCTTGCGTCACAACTCACTCCAGTTGGGGAGCAGGGTAAATACTTTAACACAAAGCAATATCTTCCAGAAAAATAATTCCCGACCATTTATTGTCCAAACACAATCTTATAATATATATATATATATATATATATATATATATATATATATATATGTACGCATCGCTCATTCAGTAATGAATTAGAGCATTCTGGCTATTGGGCGTGTATGGTGATTATATACGCGCTAAAAAGTCTGCCTTCTTCTACCTAGCGCGCATAGCCCAGAGGTAGAATTGCCGACTGACGCCAGTTCGGTCAGGTTTCAATCCTGGGTTAAAAGCAATCGGAGTCTAACCGTACTGATGAGCTGTGATACAGCGAAAAAGATCTGTCTGCGGATGACTATATATATATATATATATATATATATATAGTGCAATAGTTGTTACAATGGTTTATAAATTCATAGTATCACTACACAAAAATTTTCGCGTTTCGAAGCTAACCTTGTTTTTTGGTTGCCTCTCATCGGGTGAAGAAGTTGGAATGAAAATTATCTGGTGAAAAACGGTTTATTTGTGCTGAATATGCTATTTTTAGTTGAAAGTGGGGTTGGGAGCTATTGTTGGCCTTATTTAAGTCTTAGAGTTACGTGATGGGAGTGGTGGTTAAGTTCAGGACAGGTTTCCTATTTATCTTATCGGAGGCTAACCGTACTGATGAGCTGTAATACAGCGAAACAGATCTGTCTGTGGATGACTATCGTATTTACGCTCTCACTCCCTGATTGAGCACACTGGAAGAGTGGGAGGCTTTGTAAACAGTAGCTACCCCGGCATATACGCATCGCTCATTCGATAATGAATTTGAGCACTCTAGCTATTGGGTGTGTTTATACACGCTAAAAAGCCTGCCTTCTTCTACCGGACGCTTGTGGCCTAGTGGTAGAATCGCCGATTGACGCCAATTCGTCGGGTTTCAATCCTGGGTTAGGAAGCGACCAGAGTCTAAGCCGTACTGATGAGCTGTAATACAGCGAAACAGATTTGTCTGCGGATGACTATAGTATATATATATACATTCTCAAATGCCTATAATAGATAACAGAAGTGATTGGTTACCCTAATGGCTTTCCATATTTAACACTTCTCGCCCCCACTCTCGTGTTGTCATATGAGACGCCACAATCTATAGCGCGATTTTCGCTTCCAGCATGCAAACACGTTCGTCCGCGAACTGTTCGTTACAACCAACACTATTTTCATCTTGATAATGAGCCGAAAGCTCCAAAAGAATTAGATTAAAACATGTATCAATATCATGCTTATCAGACGGTATGAAAAACTTGTCTATATTATTTAGTGAAACATGCATCAATATATATATATAGTGCGATGCATAAATTGTCGTCTAAACGACGCAGAAATTAGAGTAAAACAGACATCTTATTTTAGCAGAAATATTTCCCAAAATTTCGCAAACATGTTTTTAAAGACTAAAGTGTATATTTATTCAATAAAATAGCCATTGCCTTCCACTACAGCTTCCAGACAACTTCGGAATCTCCTTGAAATCTTCTGCGCGGTCTCTTTGTTTAAGTTGATGAATGCTGCCATATTCCTCACTAATAGTTCGTATGTGGTGTTACAACGAGTTTTTTTTTATATCTCTTGAGCAACTACGCCCTACACATAATAATCAAGGGGTTGTATTTTGGGGTGGTGGGTGCTGGGTGTAAAGGATGATGTCGTTGCAAAAATTGTCTGTCAGTCATAACTGGATTCTCTTGCCTGTGTGGCATGGCGCAGAGTTCTTTTGACAGATATCGGGTCTTCCAGCTGATACCCTCTTGACCCAGAGAAGCACTACCTCTTCAACGCACTTGATGTAGGCGGTTGTGAGAAGAGGAATGGAGGCATAACATTGCCACTACTTGTGATTCACTCCAAATTCTTTCAGACTGAAACCCAAACATTTTAAAATTTTCGTATTGGATTTTTCGGTGTTAATGCCAAGCAATAGCACATGCCGTTTCAAAATTTCATCATGGTACTATTTTTCTTAAAAACGGTTCCCCAAATAACCCTAGTATAATATGCAGTCGTGAAAATCAAAACAGAAACACCGTGCACCGTTCTGCTTAACCAGATTAGTCCTCTACGTAAGTATTTTGAGATACGACTCGAGTTTGGTCGTCTTTTTAACTTGAGATACAAGATGATGTTTTGAGATACAAGCGAGTTTCAGTTATGCATCCTCTATTTGGGGCAGCAAACGCCAGTATTCGAGGGCATTTCCACTCTCAGTAGACGTGTTCACCTCGATCTGGAAGGACCTATGTTGGCTTTTGTTGTGTCTTTAAATATTACTAAATTTCTATAGGATAAAGAAATTAACTATCATATAAGAATATATTACGTTTTAGCTTGAACGCGATATCTAACATTTGTGTTTTTTTCTTTTAAGCTACTAAATTTCTTTTCTTTGCTTTTGTTTCAAATGACTGTAGCAAAAATTTATAACTATTAAATAAAATATACCAAATTTCCCGGTGTTTTGTGAAGCAACTTGTATATGCTACAGTCAAGTACTTTTCCTGATAAAGACCAATATTTAATATTTTCGCGAAATCAAAAACGAAGCGTTGCATGTAGAATAGCTAATTGAAACGTGGTGTATTAGGCAGATTTTATATGAGCAACGCATCTGAAATCGAATTGAAATTCCCTTTTTAAATACAGTAATACCTTTAGATACAATCTTACCTACATTCGAGTCTTTGAGTTATGAGCCAGTTAGGACTTTTTGCCTTGTGATACGAGCTAAATTTTGAGAGACGAGCGACTTTCAGTTAAGCATCATCTAGCTTTGAATGTATTTCCACTCGCAGTACACGTGCTCACCTCACTCTGGAAGGATCCATGTTGTTCGTTGTCTTTTTTTACGCTATTTTGCATTGTACGAATCGGAAATATTCTCATTAATTTTAATCGAAATATCTTCTCGAACATTCAGGCCGGTAGACGAAAATATACAAAGTTATTGCTTAATACATGAACGGAGAGACTACTAATAAAGAGTATACCCTAAAATAAGGCTTAAGTGATAAAATCTGTCTGATTCACAAATTCATATTTTACTTAGAATGTTAATCGCCAGATAATTAATTCTAAATTTAGTTTAGAATAATTCTTGATACTTTTAGAATTTATTTCAGATAAATTATTGAAGTTTTAGATTTTTCTAAAATTTGGTACAGTCCCAAATTATTCAGCACCACACATTATGGAAATTACGAAATATTATTGTGCTATGAGAATTACAATTATTTTTATTCTTGATTTGATATTTAATACAAACACCCTTTAGGAATTAAATAGTAGTGATCTAATTTTATAACATTCAAAAAGGTAAAGAAGATGAAAATATATGAGTGTCACGTATCGCGATAACTCGATCGTTTTATAACCATTACGAAGACTTGACAAGAAGCACTGAATGAAGATAGTTCATGTCTATAAAAAGGTGATGGAGATAAAACACTTCTCAAGCGTTTAAATGTTCATAGATCGACAACTTGTAACATTATAAAGAAGTACAACGAGACTCATTGTATTGAGAATAAATTAAAGACTGACAGAAAATGGGTAATTTCTGAGAGAATAGAAAGGAAAATTGCTAGAAACGCATCGAAGAATCTTCACTTAACGACTAAAAACATTGTCAACGATGTAAAGATATCAGTGTTGAATGTATCGACGAAGGCTGTCACTCGATACTTTCATTGGTTAAGAGTTCGAGCTTGTCACTCAAGGTAAACTCCGTTTTGTGGTCAGATGAAGCCAAATTAGAAATGTTTACATGAACTCCTCTTATGTACGGAGGAATGTAAATGAAGCTCACAAACCCAAAAATACCTTTCTTACGGTGGTGGGAGCATCCTGCTTTGGAGATGTTTTGTTGTTTCTGGACCAGGAGAACTAATGAGACTACAGGTTATCTAAACTTATTTAAAAATGGAACTTGGTCTGTGTGTGTGTGTGTGTGTGTGTGTGTGTGTGTGTGTGTGTGTGTGTGTGTGTGTGCGTGCATATGTGTCTGTGTGTGTGTCCGTTACCTATAGTCTCCGAAACAGCTGAACCGATTTTCTTTAAAATTTACACAGTTGTACTATAAGCGTCTGCGAGTGTTCTTAGCTAGGTTTTGTGTCGAGGTACCCCCAATAAATATCGAAAATCGATAGTCGAAAACATCGGGTTATAGAAAGAGTGGTCCGATTTTAATCAAATTTGATACACTCATAGATAAAGACATAAGAAACGATATTCAGAAGTTTCAAGGTTGCAGTTCTTACAATAGTGCAGAAAATCGATAATATATATATATATATATATATATATATATATATATATATATATAATGCAAGATGTTTGTGTGTGTGTGTCTGTTTATCTGCCTGTAGCTATTGCCAAGGTTGGTTGGTTTGTTTTTATGGTATATCAACACCTCGGCGGGTCATTTATTGCCAACTAAATTTTATTTATTTATTGCTGGTAATAAATTTTTCTTTCAACAATTTATTGTTGTTTTTATATAAGTTTTGTGTCTAGTAATAATTTTTTCTTTTCGAGTATCAAGATTGATTGGAATTTATTTTTAAGGACAGGGTCCCCAAGTCCTACCATTGTTATTTAATCCATAACTGGAGGGAAAGGACGGATTAATTCTTTTCCCAAGGGTACCAGTGCTTAAGTGAATGCAGGTTTTTCAACTGGAATTGGAACTCGGCTCACCGATTTCTCTTTCCAGGCCGATATCTACTGCACCACAGCTCACATTCGTCACTAAACGCTTACAGCACCTGGTATTCCCAAGCGGTCACCAATCTAAGTTCTGACCAGGCTCAGTCAGTCAGTTAAGTGCCATACGTGATAAACGCTTGCGCGATCATGTCTCGAAAGAGACATGAACTGACTGGGCAGAAGATTATCCCGCAGTAGGTTGCCATTGCTTTCTGCGGTAGACTGGTTGCCGGCCAATGCTATAGAACCCAATCTGTCCTGCTATTTAACCCATAACTGGAAGGAAGAGACGGATTAATACCTTTCCCAAGGGTATTTGCGCGTAAGTGAATACAACGGATTCAACTGGAATTCGAAATCGACTCCCCGGCTTCTTGTTCCCAGCCGATATCCACTGGACCACAACACACTCAACGTTGCTTAATTTCGGTGATCGAGCGAGAACCGGTGTATTCAACGTGATATTTCCAAGGAAGAACAGATTAAAATACCTATCAGTGTGTGTAGGGATCTTGTAAAGAACTGTCAAAAATAATTAAAGACAATAATCAAGAATAAAGATTAGACATTTGATTACTGAGGCAAGTTCGTATGTTAAATGAATTTTTGGTGTTTCTTTTTGTATTATTGTTTGACATTTAAAAAATAGTGTTGGAGGCGTCACTGCTCATTCTTTCAAATTCATTATTTCGTCATTTGTGAAAATGTGCATATAAAGTTTCAATTAAAATTTGAGGTATTATATCTTTATTTGAAATAATGGAAAGAGGTGAATACTTCTCTCTGCAACTGTATGTATTTTTAGACACAGAAATAGACTATATGTATGGTGCCGGTTCAATATTTACCCAAAGAAATTCGCCATTTCATAGAATTTGCTGGGTTTATTTTTTTTCTGTTATTTCACCATAGAATTTCCTGTTATATAAAATTTGCCATAGTTTATTTTTATAATAAATTTTATGTCCCAAATTATTTTTTACTTTGGAAATAAATATACACTACTTTCGAAATTACATTTTAGTTCTAATTCTGTCATTTGTTTACTGCATAGATAAACAATTATATATATATATATATATATATATATATATATATATATATATATATATATGTAACAGGTTTTGTAGACAAGTATTTGTAAACAGGAATGTTTCACCATCAGTGAATATGCTATTACGCGTGAATGATTGTGTTCGCTAATCCGTCTTTTGCAGCCTAATCTTCGGGCAGACGCCGTTCCTTTAAAATGGTTGTTTGATTAAGTTGATTAATTTAATGACACATCAAAACATATTCGGTTATTTAATGTCAAGTATAAGTTTATAGGATAAAAATGACACTGAATTACACGAAATGTAGGCAGAAGTTTGGTTTACACTTATTTCAAATACAGATATACTTGAAAGCCAAGTTCAAGTTTACACTAGAGTTACAATGTATTACGTTTTGCCTACCTAGATTTATGCACACAAATACATTCATGTGTGTGTGTGTGTGTGTGTGTGTGTGTGTGTGTGTGTTACGGAAAATTCTAAAGATTAACGAAATGGGTTTAACAGCCGACATATTGAACATTATTTTTAATCGATACTCGTATTTGAGTAGATATTCTGTTTTTAATCAAACAGAATATTTATATATTTATATCTACCGGTCTGATCGGTTACAAGAAATTTTGTACGACATTGTGCGTCATTCAAACAAATAATTTCAATATGTCGGTTGTTAAAACCATTTCATTAATCTTTTGGAATTTCCGTAACATTGTATGTTTATATTTGTTGACATTACGATACATTTCAGAGCAGTGATGGTTTTTTACATAAAATGGAAAACTGTGCTATATAGGCTTGATTTGTCTACCTTTAGACTGTGGTATAATTCGTGGTCGAGTGGTCTAAGACACACCACATCAATTGGTGGCTTCCCCTATGCTGATAGGGGTCACAAGTTCGAATCCTGCCGACTGACTCACATTTTCATGACAAAATTTATCGTAAATTATCAGACCGGTAGAAATAAATACACTGTTAAAAACAGAATATCTACTCAAATACGAGTATCAATTAAAAATAATTTCATATATATATGATAAAGATATATTTTAAGGTGTGCTTTATTTATATGTTAAATTGCTCAATATCATGTAACTTATCAAACCAAAGTGCGATAAAAAATAATTAACCGATAATTTATAATAGCCATTCAGTTAAGTGCCATACGTGATACACGCTTTGGGCGATCATGTCTCGAGAGAGACATGACTGACTGGGCAGAAGATTATCACGCAGTAGGTTGCCGTTGCTTTCTGGCAAGACTATAAAACCCAATCTGTCCGATTATTTAAACCAATAATTGTAGGAAAGAGAGGGCTGAATACCTTTCTCAACTGGAATTCGAACTCGGCACCCCGATTTGTCGTTCCGAGTCGATATTCACTGCACCACAACGAGCATCCCATACGTTTACAATAGACCCTGTATAAATATGACAGTAGACATTAAGGTCAACTTCAGCGTTGACAGTCTGTTTCATACTTAAACAAAATCTTCAGGCCATGTATATTGTGTTTTGGCTCGACTATTTATATGTGCAAGTAGACTGTCCAGAAGAGTTGCAGAAAATTCTGAAGTCGTGCAGAGTCCGTGACTGAAGCCAAAGGCGATTTTATTGAATAAATTCACTCTTTTGCATTTCAAGATATTTTTGCATTAAATTAGTATCATGGAATTATTTATTATTTAAATATTATTTTACTTTATATTACGCTTGTAAAATAAAAAATGATTTTTATAATTCCAGCCCTGACATGATTATAAAATGTTTTTATAAAGTATAGCTATGTATGTAACATGTCATATTATCAATCAGTTAATTGCTATACGTGATACACGCTTTGGGCAATCATGTCTCGAAAGAGACATGACTGACTGAGCAGAAGATTATCCTGCAGTAGGTTGTCATTGCTTTCTGCGGTAGACTAATTGCCAGCCAAGGCTATGGAACCCATTCTGCTCTATTATTTAACACATAACTGGAGGGAAAAGATGGATTAATAACTTTCCCAAGGATATTTGTGCATAAGTGAATGCAAGGAATTCAACAGGAATTCGATCTCGGCTTCCCGATTTGTTTTCCGTGTCGATATCCACTGCACCACAATGCACATCCATGTCACATTATAATTTGTCTATAATTGAGAAATATAACTATAGGCTTTAGACTTCTTAATGTATTTGTAATGAAAGCTAGCTTATTTCTCCGAGTGTATTATGGGGCAGCTGAATTATGAATGGACAGAAATGACAAAGTATGATATCAACCACGAAGGTAAAATCACATTTCCTGAATTTAAACACCTTTAGAGAAGAGAAGAGCATTTTGTGATATCCTAAAAGCCAGATCGACGATTTGCTTTTATTTATATCTCATCCATTTCACGCGCTATAAACCATGTTCTGATATCAAAATAAATCTTCTGAAACGAAAAGGAACACTTGTTCACAAATATTTATCTTTAGTTTTGTTTTGTGTTTTGATTGGATATTGTTTCAGGGCGGTCAACCAAAGATGGGCCAGTGCCTAATAAGGTTATCTGTAAGGTGACCTTCATAGCCAACCGTGAGAAAATCTGTCAGCTATGGATATTTCTCTGGTTAATCTGCATTTAAACGTTGTTATCCGGTATTTCGATTGTAATCAAGTGTTGAGTTGGAGCTTAAAATGTTCTGTTTTCACGATTCAGTTTGTTCCCATTGTCAGATCTCCAATTTATATGAAAATAAATATGCAATAATATATATATATATATATATATATATATATAAATATATATATATATATATATATATATATTTTTAATCATATCCCCCCGAACAAGGCGATAACGCTACTGATGCGCAGGGGGCTACGTAGGAGTGAAAATATTGGAAAAAGAGGAAGCCAGAAACCACATCCTAAACAGGGAACAAGGGATGAGCCTCTTCACCTGTTCAATAGACGTAGGTGGAGTGTGAACCGGGCGATAGTTTAGTCTATCTACTCCAATATATATATATATATGTGTGTGTGTGTGTGTGTGTGTGTGTGTGTGTATGTGTGTGTGTGTGTGTGTGTGTGTGTGTGTGTGTGTGCAGATGAAGAAAGCCAACAGTTTAAGAAGCCAACGTCTCCGGCGTTTACTTTTAAGTGCTCAATACAACGTAGATTGTAATATGATTAAATTTGTTTTTATTTAAAATTAAATTATTTTACATTCTGACACGGACATTCCTATGATGCGTGATTTAAAGCTTTTATCTCGTCATCAGGCAATGTTCAATAACTTTGGTAAAATGATTTACATTTGAATGTAAAAAGCAATACGTTTTCCTATTAAAGAGTTAATATATATATATATAGCCTTTGAGATTTGAAAAAGAAATCATTCGACCGGCGGTCAGGAGCGAGCAAATATTTACTCGCCCCAAAATCATTTTACTTGACCGACGGCAAACAGAAAATGAAATTTTAATTAAAATTTCGAACGTGTTAGAAAGGATTTAATTTTTTTTTTATTAATAACAACAAAATTTGATCTTTCCTCTTAGTAACAGCATAACAATTTTGATAATAAAACTTTGTTTTTATTAAGTTCGATCCCTTTTAACATCATGACATGCTTCTGTTTTTAGTGGGGGCAATTAAGTGGAGATATCTAAATTTCTAGTTTCTTTCTTCTGTTTGAATACAACCTCCATCTCATAGATGATAAAGAATAACAAATCTGATTTTCTCAACGATTTTCTATAAAAGGTTACTTACTTGTATAATTTGTTTTTCGGTGCGTGGTTGAATGAAGTATGCGTATTTTTTTTCTTTCTTTCAAATGTTCATGTTTAATTTTCGTAAGCGGGGAGGAAATATAGATGTTGAATAAAGGATAATATTTTTCAGAATGAGTTTCTAAAAATCTATGAACGTCTTTAGTCTGGGTGACGGTGACATTTTGGCTACACTCTGAAAGCGTTAATTAAACGAATGTTTACACTGACCGGGACGATAAAAGCGAGAACGGAGCTTGTCAATCTAAATTCTATTTGTCAAATGATTGCGGGATGTCACTGTCTTTTGTTTAGTCACACATGCATAAGACCAAAGAGTTCAATAATGTCATTATAGGCCATTCTAAGTAACTGGTGAATCTTCAACAGTATTCTTTTGGGGTGTAAAAGAAATCAGATTTCCTTTTTCTGTATTTGAAGGGACATATTTAATTGCGAGAATTTTAATCGATTGCGGGCGTGTAAAGCAATAAACTTTAATTGCCCAATTAATTTTTTAATCGACTGAGTCGATCGGGCGAGTGAAATCTCAAAGGCTATATATATATATATATGAACTGCATAAAGCATGTTTCATTGAATAATATAGGCATAATATGTCATTTACTTTTTTTATTTATTTTTTTTTTAATCATATCGCCCCAAGCAAGGCGATAACGCCACTGATGCGCAGGGGGCTACGTAAGAGTAAAAAGATTGAAAAAGAGAAAGCCGGAAACCACATCCTAACCAGGAAACAAGGGATGAGCCTCTTCACCAGTTCAATAGATGTGGGTGGAATGTGAACCGGGCGATAGTTAAACTATTATAATAACTCTTTCTAGTTCTCTAAATTAGCTTCTTGATGTTAAACTGAAATTCATCAAGGTAGGCGCCGTAATTCTTGTTAACCCAAGTACCATTCGATCTCTTCCGAGATTATCCTCCGAAGCAAATTGCAAAGACAAAATTAGTATAACCGTCATAACTGTGATCGTGTTTTTTGTAAACACGTGTGAACGCGCTCTGTTATATTTATTTTAGAATTTTAAGTTTATCCGTTGTCATGACATTGTTTTTGTAAACATACTTCCAGAATTAATAGAGCAAACAGAGATGGTAAACATGCAAATAGTATTAAATGATGGTCAAATGAACTTTAAAACATTACTACTGAGGTTATAATAAATGTTGTTCAGTCATGCCTTGTTGCTTTTGTAAATTTCAAGTTTTTATTTATTATTCTCATGGTGTATTATATTGGCGTTGTCATATATGTATAATTTCAAACTCTATTCGAGTGTATACTCGTTTTGTGCATTGTGGTGCAGTGAATACCTGCTAGGAAGGAGAAATCGGAGAGCTGAGTTCTAATTCCAGTTGACTTCATTGCATTCACTTACGCGCAAATATCCTTGTGAAAGGTAATAACCCGTCTCTTAATTCTAGCTATGGATTAAATAACAGGATAGATTAGGTTCTATAGCCTTTGCTGGCAACTAGTCTACTCCAGAAAGTAATAGCAACCTACTGCGAGAAAATATTCTGCCCAGTCAATCATGTCTCGAAAGTGACATAATTGTCCAAGCGTATATCACGTATGGCACCTAAGTGACTGACTGACAAGTTTCCTGTTATTGTCTGAAGAATGTGTCTCGTGCATAAATCTGATTGTGACGGAATGAATTAGGGTGCTATAGTTAAGAAGACGCCTTACATTTCACTTATCAAACCAAAGTGCGATAAAAAAAATAATTAACCGATAATTTACACGAGCCTTTGAGGAAACTTCTAATCAAAAACACAAGAATTCTTTATAAATCACAAAATCAGAAACCTCTTCTATTCGAGAGGCATTATATATAAAACATTTCTCTTCTACTACAAACCTTACATTATTTAATGGTGGAAATGGAGTATCAATTTTTTTAATACAAAGATGATTCTCCAAATTCTAGTCACTCGCGGGTTTTGAGATCTTGGAATGAAGAGTTATTTTTCCAAAATCAAATCAAATTACTACGTAACAATTAAAATACTAGAAAAAATAACAACACTAAAGACAAAAACCACCTTAAACCTTGCTATGGAAGAGGTCGAAAGCGTTTGGAACGATAAAAACTATTAATAAAATCTGGAAAGTGAAATAGGAAAAATGTGGAAATTCAAAACAAGAATAGTACCAGTGATAGTAAGTACGCTTGGAATTAAAAAAATAGTAATGAAACAACACATTGAAAGAATCCGTGGAAATCCAAGTTTAAGAGATATATAAAAACTTTTCTTAACAAGAACCTCCAACACACTAAGAAGATCTTTGTCCATGTAACACTAGTGATGTTATGGTAGATAATAAAACAAATGAAATATTGTCATAACAGCACGACCTGTCTCAGGTATTTCTGCAGACTTGGTAGGTAGTCCGACTATAGTAGAAATTAAATGACGATGAAAATTACATAATAATAATAATAATAATAATAATAATAATTACAGAAATAGAAGATTCTATGGGATTACACCATCTACACAGACAGAAAAATTGAAGCAAATAGGCCGGACATTATTGTTAAAAACCAGAAAGAAAACACTTGCCTATTAATTGATATGGCTTGTCCAGCGGATTGTAACATAGCAACATAGCAACCAAGGAATTTGAAAAACTGTCAAAGTATAAGGACCTGGAAATTGAAATAGAATAAATGTGGGAATTGAAAACAAAAATCGTGTCAGTGATAGTAGGTGCACTTGGAATGATAAAAAATGGAACAAAACAACACATTGAAAGAATCCCTGGAAACCCAGCTTAAGAGATATACAAAAATTCTCTTGTTAAGTACAGCCCACACACTAAGGAGACCATTGTCTATGTAACACTAGGGATGTTAGGGGAGATAGAAAAAACATGAAATTGAGCCATAACAACACACCACGACCTGCCTTAGGTCTTCCCGCAGACTTTGCAGGTAGTACGACCATAGTAGAAATCGAAATATGATGAAAAATAACAACATAATAATAACAAATCCTACTATACTGTGCAATCGACAAAATCCACAACAAAATACATTCGCGACATTAAAAATATAAAATGGCGCGACATCGTACATACATATATATGTGTACATATATAACTGAGCCCATTTAAATGTTTAGAGAATCTAAGAAAAGCACTATTTGTTATTGGTTAATCGAATCCGTGACCGAGTTGGATCAAACGACGGATTTAGTTGACAAGGTGTACGCAGGTTTCAATCCATTAATAAGATATCGCTAATATTTAAGCATATAGGTAACTATAAATCAATACGCAGTTTAATAAATAAACGAAAAGTCTATTCGGATAAAAATGACGTTAAAGTTACAAAAACTTTCAGAGTGAAAAAATAAGATCACGTTACTTAATTCTGACTAAAAACAAAGTAATTAAATAATGATATATATATATATAATTATTTAATTACTTTGCTTTTCGTCATAATAAAATTAGACCAGTAAACAATTTTATTAAAAAGTGTTCAATACAATTATATTGTAGAATTTTTAAATATTTTTCATTTGTAAACGAGTTATTATGTAACCTAGGTTTCTACCATAATATATATATGCTATATGTGTTTATGATAAAACATAGTTAACTGCAATAGAACAGCTGTTGTGTTTCAGTACTGCTTATTAGCACCTCATCAGGCAGTGAAATATGTTAACATATCCAGTCAATTAAAAGTGGTTGTGGAATTCAAAGTGTTGGATTAGGTTAAGCAACAGAAAGTAAGGTAATTAAATAAGTAAGGTTATTAATTGTGGGTTTCGGTAGAGAATTAAGATATCGTGGAAAATTAGATGTTTTGGTGTCAGTTATGAAACTTTTGAATTTATACAGTTGTATTATAACATGTCGGCAATGGTGTCGAATATGTTCATGAAACGGTTAAAGATTTATTAATTTGTTATCACAACCTAGTAGGTGATATTTCAGTTAATTTAAACAAAGTGATTATCAGATGAGAAAAGAATCACTATAATAATACAAGACGGCAAGTTATAAATTATGGGACTTAATTATATTACATCAGATAGTAAATTAACTATGCTTTAGGGTATATATAAAACAATATGGATATACAGAAACACGACAGCTCTTGTGCTGCAGTAAACTATGTTATATACACTTATAATAAAAATATTACTTTAAATATAACGCTACTAATTATCGAGCATTCTTCACAAGTGTAATTTACTACAAACAAAGGACTGTTAACCCGTTTATTGAACTACTACTAAGATATATATATATATATATATATATATATATAACAAAAATTAGCATCTTTTAAGAAATATCTCTCATGAATGCCGACAGGACAAAAAATTTTCTCCGCCTTTACTTTTTTTAAAAATTTTTTTAGTAAGCACAGTTGTGTATTAGAAGTTGTATTTGATATTGCCCAGATGGGTGTTTTCCACTCTAGATGAGTCTGGCTGATGTGCACATGATATGCATGTACTGGCCATAATTTTCTCCATCTCAGGCTTGCATGGGGGAATAAATGTTCCAATTTTCATGGTACAAATGCAGACTGTCTGACGAGGGCGTAAATCAGAAAAATGATTGTAGTGGTCGGATACGGTATGCTAGAAACTTAAGTCCTAATATATATATATATATATATATATATATATATATATATATATATGAAAAAGATTAGCCATAATAAATTGTTTTTTCATTTTTAATGAAAACTGTATAAAAGTGATATTGATAGCCAAATATATATATATATTTATATATATACGCAGACAGATCTGTTTCGCAGTATCACAGCTCACCAGTACGGTTGGACATCCGATTGCTTTTAGCAAACTTTTAGCGTGTGATATAATATGTTTACACACGCCAATAGCTGAGTTCTCTAATTCCTTACTGAATGAACGGTGCGTAGATGCTAAATTAGCTAATGTTTTTTCATGGTACAAGTATGTGTTTACAGCTGCATTTAAACTTGGCTGGGTGGCTTCCTTTTCCGTCTGTAGGTAAGTTTCGTTGATGTGTGCATATATGCACCCGCCAGCCATATTTGTTTCTATCTCAGGCTTGCCTGGGAGAATAAATGTTCCAGTATTACACTACACATGCCAGCGACTCCCTGGAAATTGCTTAAAAACATGAAAATTGCATTAGTGTTCGGACACTGTATGACAAAAATTTAATTCGTAATATATATATATATATATATATATATATATATATATATATATATATATATAAATGAGTGTTCCAATCGATAGATGATTTTTGTTATTGTCTTGGTATTATACTGATTTGACAAATGTTTTTAATATTTTGGTAAATTTTTTTTTCAGAATAGTTTTTGAATGTACGAAACATAGAAAAAACATTTCACTCTAATGAAACCCATTTTCTTAATTAATAAAGTTTTGATCATTAATCACTTAAACTGAATTAAACTTTGAAATGAGACTCGACAGCCGAATGATTCCGTTTACGCCCCAGACACCAATAACAAATAATCTGGTGCAAAAGCGAAATGTAAGGAACCAAAATGTCTGCGACAAAACAATGGCCTCTGTTTGACATTGCGCAATGCAGCGAAACATAAGACCTTGCAACAATAGCTGACCGGGTTCGAGGAGTGGCCAAAATAGTTTTTTAAAAAGATGGATGGTGAACGATGACCACTCTGGTCAGGCCAGAGGGACAAAGAGAGAGAGAGAGGGAGAGAAAAAATAGTAATGATAGTGTTTATCACAGGCTATTTTAGTTTGATGTTGGCATTGTATATACATCGCTTGATTAGCGCCCAATATCTAAATCTTTCTAAATATAGCCTTTTCATTCGAATCTTTCTTCATTTGCTTTTTAACCCTACGATTATATTTATATCCTTATTACAGACGTACACACACACACACATATATATATATATATATATATATATATATATATTCCGGAATTATACGGAAATTTACGAAAGCGTCATTTAGCCGACACATTTTGGTATTTTTTGTCTGAACATTATTATTATTTTCATGAATACTTGTATTAGAGTGGGTAGGCTGATTATATATATATATATAGCTCAAAGGTAGAATCGCCGACAGAGGCCAATTCGGTGGGGTTTCAAGCCTGGGTTAAAAAGCAATCGGAGTCTAACCGTACTGATGAGCTGTAATAAAGCGAAACAGATCTGTCTGCGGATGACGATAGATAGATAGATAGATAGATAGATAGATAGATAGATAGATAGATAATATTACATTTATGAGGCCAGTGAATATTATAAATTTCTGTTTAATCATTTATATATATATATATATATATATATATATATATATATATATATAATAAATTGGCCATTCACTCACATTGGAGTGTCCATTAAGAAAATTAATAATGTTAAAACAAACAAAATTCAATATATATATATATATATATATATATATATATATATATATATATATATATTATCCCTCACCACCGTTAGCACGACTTAGCGTTTCATGCAAAACTCAATCTTCAGAATTATCAGCATCTACAGACTACATTGTGCCATCGACGAGAAATAATATGTATATTTATTAATATTTTATTTATAGTAATGTTATTTCAACACCGAGCAATGTTTTATTAACACCTGCACTATATATATATATATATATATATATATATATATATTCAAACATCTTTCATTGAACAATATAAACATATTGTATCTATTTATTTTTATACTGCTTTACTGTTGTCGAAGAAGTTTTTTAATTTTGAAATGAAAATTAAACATGGAAATCATCGTTGTTGTTTCTAACCCAGGGAGTTTCGATCTTTTCACATTCATCTTCAGGAGTAGATTTTTAAAAAACACAGTCATGGTAGTTGCTATAAATTCTGATTTCCCTTATGATCCTGATACACGTTCTGTTATAGTTACCCCTTAATTTACAATTTATCTTGTGCAGTTTAGATTTTTTATTCATTTTCTTTTGTTTTTGTTGGCAAAACAAGCATTGCAATACCAGAGAGCTGGCCGTAAAATGTTAGAAGTTCAAAATGGCATTAACATAATGCACTTAAATATATGCACTTAAATATGCTGTTGCTTTATTCATAATTAATTTTGTTGTGTCTGGTTTTGTTGATTCTGATAATTATTGAGAATTTGAAGACTTTGTTTATTATTTTCGTGTTGTTCTATATTGGAATTGTCAACAATTATTTTCCCCCTATTTGTGAAAGTTGTCATGAATGTGTTTTTAGATGTTTTGCAATAGATATTTTATCCCAAATATTAAGTACAAGGCGTCCTAATAATATTGTCGTCATCAAGCAAACCCATGTACTTACTCTTTTGTCAAAGATAAAGCTTTTAAAATGGTCTATCCTTTCAATAGGTTACACACAGATAAGGTGATATTCGAGTGAAAGATCAGCAATACATGCGTAGATGAAAGAAGAGCGGTTTATTATAAAGAGAACAGTCAGTCAGTTAAGTGCCATACGTGATACACGCTTGGGCGATCATGTCTCGAAAGAGACATGACTGACTGGGCAGAAGATTATCCCGCAGTAGGTTGCCATTGCTTTCTGCGGTAGACTGGTTACCAACCAAGGCTATAGAACCCAATCCGTCCTGTTATTTGACCCATAACTGGAGGGAAGAGACGGATTAGTACCTTTCCCAAGGGTATTTGCGCGTATATGAGTGCAACGAATTCGACTGTAATTCGAACTTGGGTCTCCAATTTCTCTTTCCGAGTCGATATCCATTGGACCACAACGCACATCCTTCCACACTTCGGAAAAACAGGGAATTTGCTGGCAGGCTATTCATTGCCGAATCAAGTTAGAGGTATCTCCTGTGCTAGCTATAAATGGTTACTAATGTAGTCAGTTCACATTAGCGATATGGGATGTGGGACATTCCATTACGACACAAAACTAATAAACAGCATTGATTTTTTTTCCGAAACAGCAGTTGACATAAAATAGTTACTGCGTATAATTAAGTTGGTTGTTTTAAGCTTATTATAATGTGTATATATTTCTGATTATTACTTCCATTATGGGGGTATATTATGACTGAATCTGATGAAACAAATGGAAAGGTTCAGTATAAAAATAAGTAGACACAATGTGTCTATATTATTCAATGAAACCTTATATATCTAAACTTACTTATAAATCTGTGTGCGTGTCCGTTACCTATAGACTCCGAAACGGCTGAACCAATTGTCTTGAAAATTTACACAGTTGTACTATAAGCGTCTGCGAGTGTTTTTAGCTAGGTTTTGTGTCGAGGTACCGCCGATAAATATCGAAAATCGATAATCGAAAAAAATCGGGTTATAGAAGGAGGGGTCCGATTTTAATCAAATTTGATACACTCATAGACAAAGACATATGAAACGATATTTAGAAGTTTCAAAAAGGCAAGATGTTTGTGTGTGCGTCTGTTTATCTGTCTCTATGTCCTTTATACAAATCCACAATTTTTATCCGATTCTCACAAAACTTCACACAAATATTCTTTATGCTAAGTCTGAGCTCCAGGACCATAGATTAGTTTTAAAGCTTTCATTACAACCGAGCAACGCCGTGCTATACTGCTAGTATATATATATATATATATATATATATATATGTGTGTGTGTGTGTGTGTGTGTGTGTGTATATATATATATATATATATATATATATATATATATATATATATATATATAAAGTGTTTCATCATAAGAAATCGAGGTTAGCTGTAAATAAAATTTTATTGATTTCAATATTGGATCATGTTAGTTTATAGCAATTATGGCCTGAATTGAATGCTATGGATATCGTAGACTTGTGGTTCCAACAGAACGGCGCCACATACCAAACGGCCAATGCATCATTCGCTTTATTGAATGAGAAATTCCCAGGTCGCATCATCTCTTCAAAGAGTGAAAAGAATTAGCCACCTGGATCGTGCAACTTGACGCCTTTAGATTTCTACTTTTGGGGTTATCTAAAATGTAAAGTCTATACCAACAAGCCAAAAACAATTGAACAGTTGAAGGATGAGATAAGGTATATTGGTGAGATCAAGGAGCATCTACGCAGAGACGTCATCAAAAAGTTTGACCATGGAGTGGAGGTGTACCACCGAAGCCTTGGTTGACATTGTGGCTATAGTATTTTTCACACATAAATACCATGAGTCAAATAACATGTTGAATAATGAAATCAATTAAAATTCGCCATAACACTGTTTTATTTACTGCTAAATTTGATCCGCTTTAATTAAACCGCATATATATATATATATATATATAGTTTATAAAGAAAAACTCAACACGTCATATTAGTTATAAACTATAGTTCATTTCAGTGTGCTTAACTAGCTCATATCATAAGATTTTACTAGCATCTAGAACATCCATTTTGTCCAGCAATAACTCGACTCGGATAAAAAGCCAAGGTGATAGCTTTGATGTACCAATGGGTGCGTTTGACTCTGCCCAAATCGCAGATTTAAGAGAAATCTATATTCTAAATACCCTTAGTAGAATAGTGAACTTCAAGCAAATAGGTTTATACAGAGACGACGGACTAATAATTATCCCAGGCAGTAATGGTCCACTATCATCTCGCATAGAGAAAAAAGTAATTAGGGCATTTAAATGGCTTGGATTTAAAATAGAGATCTCCTCGAACTTACAAATAGTCAACTTCCTAGACATTACCTTAAATTTAACCAGCAACACATTCAAACCATACCAAAAAAACAATGAAGCTCCAATCTACATAAACGTCAACTCCAACCACGCAAACCAAATAATTAGACAAATACCCACAATCGTAAACACTAGAATCAGCAAACTATCATCGAGTAGTAAAATATTTAATGAGAATAAAACGCCTTACAACATCGCCCTAAACAAAGTGGGTTCAAGCAGGAATTGCATTACATAAGTGCCAAAACCAATAAATCTAGAAATAGAAAAAAATGGTGGTATGGTTTAACCCTCCCTTCTGTAAAGTATCTAATGTTAATATCGGGCAATAATTCCTAAAATTAGTTGATAAACACTTTAAACAAAACAACTCACTAAGGAAAATCTCCAATAGAATGACATTAAAAATTAGTTATTCTTGTACCATCAACGTTAAAAACATCATTAATTCCCACAATAATAATATATTAAAGAAATTTCATAGCAACGGTAAGACAGAAAGTGCAACCCTCTGTAACTGTAGAATAAAAA
Organism: Ascarosepion bandense; assembly: GCA_037127315.1. Taxonomy (NCBI): domain Eukaryota; kingdom Metazoa; phylum Mollusca; class Cephalopoda; order Sepiida; family Sepiidae; genus Ascarosepion; species Ascarosepion bandense. Next base: position 1,258,734 of record JBBBDQ010001362.1, on the reverse strand, counting down.
ATAAATGCCCAGTAGGAGGCATATGTAAATCAGAAAAAGTAATATACCAAGCCACCATCTATTCTAGCATGGACAAAAACCACAAAAAACATATATAGGAATTTCCGCCGGTCCATGGAAACAACGCCTATATTATCACACCCAATCTTTCTCTAAACCCCACCTAAAATATCAAACCGCCCTCTCTAAATATTTCTGAGATTTAAAAGGCAAAGATTTTCCCCTCAGATTGAATGGAAGATTATAGTGAAATCCCCAAACCCCCAATAGCTTTAGAGGTAGATGCAACTTATGCTTAGATGAAATGATTAGAATTATCAAGTTCAGAGAATCTAGCCAATTATTAAATCAGAGAAACAATATTATTTACAAGTGCCGTCATAGAAATAAATTTAAACTATCCGACACATAAAATTAGCACCTTCCAACACCTTTACCAACCCTCCAAAACTGATGGATCATTCGTTGGAAAAATGTGCATACCAATTGCAAAAAGGTTAAGGACATACCCATCTAGGCAAACAATAACCTTATATTATGATTAGTATACATATATATTAAAGAAACATCCTAACTTAAACTATGAAATGAAAAATACTCAATATATTGACTTCAATATTGACTTCAACATAAACATTTCCACGGGGTAAATGAGGCACCCAAATATGAGGTGAGATATGTCCCTCACAAAAAAAAAAAAAAATTAAAAACAAAAGGAAAAACGGGAATCACTTAAACTTATGCATGCCCCTAGAAAACTTGTGAAAATTCATATGTATTATGTATTATGTATCACGTTTTTATGTAACATGTTTTATGTATTGTATATTATTGGAGGCATTAATGTACGAAAAATGGGCACCTAAAAAGATGTGTACTCTACATGTAGGAACAAACTTAATTAGGTAAAATAAATATTTTTCCCATCGTATGGGAACACCTAATTAGAGACGAAATATGTCAACTTTAGATAATATGGATTATACAAGCTCGAACTGTAACTTCCCTAGTGTGACGTATTTCCACCAATATATGGATAAATCAACACCCAAATGAAGTAAAATGGTATAAATAGATATTAACAAGTAATAAAAATTTAATTTACGAATTAAAAAAGACTAAAAAAAAAATTAACAATTCATTTAGAAATTAAACGTACACAAAAGCACTGGGTCGTTTATACAAGGTCCTTATACATGGGGACATAGGGCACTTGCATAAATTATATGTTATGTTACATAACTTATGGGTATGTGCGTGTATATGCGGTTTTGTTTGTGTACGTATGCATATATATATATATATATATATATATATATATATATATAATTGTATTTGGGTATATGGGCTTAAATATGTACTTAATTATCTCATATATATCTTGTGTATATAAATATATGCGAGACTGAGAATACGACAATTTTTACGTGATATATGAGTGAGTATATACACCGCACTACGTGGGCGCACGGAAGCCCTATGCTTATGAAGCGTATATATGTGTGAGTATGAAAACGCTAAAACCTAAAAAGATAAAAAAAAGAAATCAGAGGATATATAAACTTAAACAAAATAACAGGGTAAGTATATGTGGGAATGTACACATAGGTATATGTGGATAAAAGTTAGTATAAGCAAGTGGGTTGAGCTGATGGGGGTCAAATAGACGCCTAAAGTCAGGGAAATTGGCTTTTTTCAGAGGTCATACCATCTAAGACAGTCGAAATAACTTCAAACGGATACTACCCATATTTGGAACTGGACTCTATCACTTTCTCCCCTTTCCCTCCCGTTCTTCCCTTGCCTTCTTTCTTTCCTCCTTCCCCTTACATTTATTGTCATTTATTTATTTGTTTGTAATCTTATGTTCATTATTATTATTTCTATTATGTTCCCTCTTCATTTTAAGAAAACGTTCATTCCGGCAGAAATTTTATGCCAGATGGAGGAAATATTGTAAAAGTGTCTGATGATATGAGCTAGTTAAGCTCATTGAAATGAACTATAGTTTAGAACTAATATGACGTGTCGAGTTTTCCTTTATAAACTTCATATCGCTCTGGTTAACAACCATCGATCTCTATATGGATTTACTTATTAATAATTTATATTAAGGAAATCTTGTTGGATTATCCTCACCGTACACGAACTGACAACTATACCGATAGATAGATAGATAGATAGATAGATAGATAGATAGATAGATAGATAAATAGATAGATAGATAGATAGATAGATAGATAGGCTGTTTAATATATCTATATATATATAATTATACACATGTTTCAATAATATATGTTTTATTTATACTAGACCACTAATAATAATAATACTAATAATGATAATAATAATATATCTATCTATCTGTCTATATGTATATTGTAACTAAGTTGTTGAACTCGTAGGTTTTGTAACCTTTTGTTCATGGATTTTTTATAAAGAGTGCTCGATACAAAGGTAGAGCGTTATACTGTAATGGTTGTTATAATGTTTTTATAAACTCATAGAATCACTACACAAAAATTTTCGCGTTTCGAATCCAGCCCATTATGTGGTCTGCCTCATCTTCAGGTGATTTTTTTTTAAATTGAAGGCGTTTCAAAAAAATCACCTGAAGATGGAGCAGACCACATAATGGGCTGGCTTCGAAACGCGAAAGTTTTTGTGTAGTGATACTATGAATTTATAAAAAGATTGTAACAACGATTATATATATATATATATATATATCCAAGTGAAGAGAGCGAACAATTTTACAATTCCTAGTTCTCCGGCATTTACTTTTTTACGTGCTAAATACACTAAATATTGTAGAGCATAATATAATTATTTTTTTAATTAATATAATTTACATTGCGACACGGAAATTTCTATGTTTCGAGATTTTTACCTTGTCATCAGGCAATGTTAGCTCGTTGTTGGGAAAATAATTTTCAGTGATGAGTCAAAATTGCTTGATGACGAGGTAAAAATCTCAAAATATAGAAATATCCGTGTCGCAATGTAAATGATATTAATTTTAAATAAAAAACAAATTTAATTATAGATAGATAGATAGATAGATAGATAGATAGATAGATAGATAGATAGATAGATAGAGAATAGATAGATAGATAGATAGATAGATAGATAGATAGATAGATAGATAGATAGATAGATAGAGAAAGAAGATAGATAGATAGATAGATAGATAGATAGATAGATAGATAGATAGATAGATAGATAGATAGATAGATAATATACTTGACCAGAAATAAACCCGTCCGGTTCCTTTTAAAGTGGCTCTTTATAAAGAATGATGCCCCAAAATATTATCAATTCATTAATATATAATTGCAGTGTATAATTTCTAGGAAATAAACTTGAGTGAGGAAGCTTCACACCAATAAAATGACGCTTGGATAGAAATAAACAAAACATAATCTGACCCCCATAACACACATCACTACAGTCTAATATGAGCGATACGGTAACAGTCTTTGGTAAAAGCATCTGATAGCTTTGCTGTTGGAGTCCAATAAGAAATACCTTAATTGAATAGCATTGTCTATACAGACGGTCAGCAGTTGGGTGTTTTCTCAAGTATCTAAAGATGAACTCCCAATTTGGTTGGTTCCTTCATACGTCAAAATTTTAAAAAAGTCAACCCTCTGAATACCCAATCATGATACCCCACCACTACTCCTGCTCATGAACTGAGATAAACAGTGCAACAGGCCAGAAGACTCAAGACCAATTGGTGATGGACAAGTAACAAGAAAGCAAATCTTTTATTTACTCTAACCCATCTTAATTTCTTAAGAAAGTTACTGTAACAATCTTAATTCATCAAAATATTAACACTTTAATCTTTCCAATGATTCAAGATCATAAGTCATGTAAGGTGTTTCTATTCCCTGTCAGTGTTTGTTATTTTCAATACAATTACTATAACTGTTATCTGACATGGCATGTTGCTAAAGTCTTTCTTGCAATATCAGTTCAGATAGCAAAGGCAGACATAACATATTTGTCATTCACACCGAAATCTTAATAACAGAAATATTGTCAAAGGGACATCTGTTTCGTAGGGAAGAAATAACACTGAATATTGCCGTATTTTTAATTATATTTATAAGTTCACTCTTTCTAATGAGAAGAAATCCATTAGCTCAGTGTTCCATATTAGTGGAGTCGACCTACTTTGAATATCAGTCAGTCAGATAAGTGTCATCCGTGATACACGCTTGGGCGATTATGTCTCGAAAGAGACATGACTGACTGGGCAGAAGATTTTTCCCATAGTAGGTTGCATTACTTTCTGTGGTTGTTAACGAACGTTATAGAACACGATCCCTCCTGCTACTTAACCCATAGCTGAATGGGGAAGCGGGTTTATACTTTGCCCAGGGGTAAGTGAAGGCAAGGAATTAATTCGAATTCGAACTCGGCGCTCCGATTTCTGGTTCCGAGCCGATATCCGCTGCACCATGACGCAAATTCTGCAGTTACGACGCACGTCCCACAATATCCTAAAATAGAACAACCTAGAATATAATATGTAGAAAATAAATTCAAACACGTTAAAACGTAATTATACATACCATGAGGAGCAAAGCATCCGTCTAAGTTTTTGTTTTAACCTTTTAACATTTAGCCCGAGAAGGATCATTAGATTAAATAAACTCCTAGACAGCATCTCTCTTGACATTGACGGGAACAAATTCTATAATCCGATCAACTGTAGTCTGACCATTTTAACTTGGTCAAAATTTGGACCAATTTTTTTTATTGTTTATTCTTTAACTAGCAGTATAGCGCAGCGTTGCTCGGGTGTAATGAAAGCTTTAAAACTAATCCTAAAGCTTAGACTCTTTGGACGCTGGCACGAAAGACTAAAAAGCAATAGTTGTTTCCAGTTAAAGCGAAACCGTAGACTGAAAGTAAAATGAATGGATGGAAATCAAATTTTGATTTCCTCGTATAGATACCAAATAAGTTATTTTCGTCGTAAACTGAATTTTGAAGATTAAATAAGTCCTCTAAGTAAATGGTATCATGGCTGAGACTAAGAACTACACTTATACCTACTTATAACCAAGCCCGAAGTAAAAACTAAAATAAAAGGGCTGAAAAAATAGACATACAGACAGACAAACAGACCCACATACAAACATCTTGCCTTATATATATATATATATATATATATATATCGATTTTCTGCACTATTGTAAGAACCGCAACCTTGAAACTTATGAATATCGTTTCTTATGTCTATGTCTATGAGTGTATCAAATTTGATTAAAATCGGACCACTCCTTCTATAACCCGATTTTTTCGATTATCGATTTTCGATTTTTATCGGGGATAAATCAACACAAAACCTAGCTAAGAACACTCGCAGACACTTATAGTACAACTGTGTAAATTTTCAAAAAAATCGGTTCAGCCGTTTCGGAGTCTGTAGCTAACGGACACACACACAGACAAAGTTCCATTTATAAATAAGTTTAGATTAGGAGTGAGGAACCGCACAAGACCAAACTGTTATTTCACAACTTTGTTTTGCCTTTCGGAAAATGACGAGTGTCATTAGCGTCTTTGATTATCATTCAAATGATCTTCTTGAATTTTTGTGCCCATTTTTATTTTGTTTTAATTGATTGATTGACTGGTTTTCTACGACCTATCAACACTTTACAGGTTATTTAAAGCCAGAAAGTATTTTTTATTTTGTAATAATTTTGCGCGTATATGAATATAACGAACCCAATGGGAATTGGAACTCGGTTCTGTGATTAACAATTCCTAGCCATTATTTATTACACTATCCGCACATTTCCAAGTTGACACACATCTCCATACTGACCAGAGCCGACGTTACTTAACTGCGGTGACCGTACAGGAACCGGTATTTCAATGTGTTCAGTGGGGCAATAATCCACATTTTTGACGCGAGTATATACATAAATATTTACCTAGTTTTGTGGATTTTGATGACTGGCACGTTTCGGAAAAATGAATCTCATGCAACGCGTTTGGCATTGCGCACAAATTGGAAAAACATGTTTTTTCCCCGCGAATTTTTGGATTTGGTCGGCTGCCAGGAATTTCAGCCGATTCTAAATCCGGTCGAGGAGTTTTGGCGCTATCATGAAAGAACATTTAGAAATTTGGTTTAACGTATTATTCACGATAGTGGCTTATTTTGGAGGATTAAAAGAATCTTTTGTCACTTTAGAACGAAGGCGATTATGTTTCTCCTCGGATTCAATCTCTTTATTCTCTGGGAATCAGGACGCGTTATTAGTGGCTGTTTGGAATTCAGCCTCTTTCCTTCTGTTTGATAGGTTACCACTCAAGGCTAGAAAGCTTAAACTAGCTTAATATTTAACTCATAGCTGAGGAGAAAAAGAAAGCTCCGGATCTGAGCCTTTTTCGGTGTCATTAAAGAAATGGCACGTATGTCATGGTTTATTGAAACAAAATCGGATACGCAGTTTCAGCGAAACTACAAAATTAAGTATGGAAGAGAATCACCATCACCGCCGTCAAATTCGTCCATGGCACAAGAAATGTATGGAAACTTGGGCATTGTTGGACAAAGGTAGTGGTGAACGACTAAGAACATTTGAGGAAAGCATCGATCTTGTTAGAAATTGAGTGCCGCTTTGACGTGTTCTGTGCAATCAATGGCGCACATAAAGGTGGATTCAGTTCAGCTAAGTGCCATACGTGATACATGAACTGACTGGGCAGAAGATTATCCCGCAGTAGGTTGCCATTGCTTTCTGCGGTAGACTGGTTGCCGACCAAGGCTATAGAACCCAATCTGTCCTGCTATTCAACCCATAACTGGAAGGAAGAGACGATTAATACTTTTCCCAAGGGTATTTACGCGTAAGTGAATACAATGGATTCAACTGGAATTCGAACTCGGCTACCCGGCTTCTCGTTCCGAGCCAATATCCACTGTACCACAACTCACATAAATTAGTTTTAAAAAAAAACAACTTCAAACTATACTTCTTATTTTGCAACAATTTCCACATATTTGTCTGTTCATCAGCTTTTGCAATAATCTTTTTCTAAACATAAAGAGACTTTATAGACAAGAAAAACTGGTCTGGTTTGCTCAAATAGAGTTCTTTTAACATTCACCTGTCTTTGTGAATTTAGCGTCCCATTATTTCACGGGTCTCTTTGTTTTGAAATTTACGCTCGATAATTAGCGGTTACCCAACGGTACTGTGACTTGTTTTTTGTTGTCCAAGGAAGAAGAAATGGTAAATGTTCGTTTTAGGTGCCGACGGCTTTTCCCCCTTCAATTTTATCCAAAATAACATTATTTCTGTGCAAATGTAAATGCTGAACTCAAATCAACAATTAGTTGTTGAAGAAACTTACCTTTTTTTTTTTTTTTTTTTTTGCTTTGAAAGTCCATAAAAAAACGAACTATATCTCACACTTTTTCTCTCCCGTAACGCTCAGGAAGTCAGTAATTAACTGCAGAATGACGTTCTACGGAGGCAGAATTTTCTGTCGAATTTTGGTCAATTTTCTTCCTTTATGAAACTTCCGGCGATGTACTTCCTGTAATAAGCGTAGAAATACAATAGCGCATTACTTTCATTACCGGAAGTATCAGTAAATGAAGAAAAATCGACCAAAAATCTGCCGAAATTCGTTTCCTACGCAGTACGTCATTCTGCAGTTAATTAGATGACTTCGTGAGAGTTACGGGAGAGAAAAAGTGCAAGATATACTTCGTTTTTATGGCCATTTAGATAAAAAAAAAAAAGGTAAGTGTCTTCAATAACTAACAGTTGACTTGCGTTCAGCATATTTGTAGAGAGATAATGCTATTTTGGATAAATTGGAAGGGGAAAAGCGTCGGGACTTAAAACGAGAATTGACCGAAGAAATTATAACTATTTCAAGTCACCTGTTTCAATATCATCTTTGTTTGTTTTTTGTTGGCAATTTGTAAATTTCAACATATACCAACATGACTACAATAGAAGCTAATTCAAAAGTCGAACTGAAATGTGCCTAAATCCTGCTTTCACTCTTCAGGTCTTCTAGGTTAAGCCTCATTTATCTAAGGCAAATCTGCCATGGACTGACTTAATAGATTATTTTTCTTACGACTGACAGCTCCAAGTCATGTTTTATCGTCCGATTTTAAACAGATTGGATAAACCGTGGAGTTTACTAATTTACGGGAATATTTGAAGAATATATTGATAGCTCGAGAAAACATTTCTGACCAATTTATTATACAAGTGCTACTTATTTTAAATCGATCCTGACTTGGCATTTCGATTTTAGTTACTTTCTCACCGACGTAACGTGGCTTTCCTCTGTCAGAAAAGACAAAGAGAATCTACATCATGTCGGCAAAATATTTTCATGCCAACAACTCTGATGAGTTTTTTTTTTTTTTACCTGGTGTCGCGACTACATGGTTTTAGTTGACGGTATCTATAGCCCACTCATTTACTGTTATCATTTATCCGTCACACCCAGATGGTGCATAGGGCAGCAACTTTCTGTTGCTGTTTCTGTAACAGACTGGTTTTTACGGGGCAGTGTTGTTAGCCCTGCGCCCATCCCCCAAACCTAGAGGACTGGCAAACCATTCATATAGCCGTAAACCTCATTTACTGTGGAAATAGTTAAATACAACCTCCTCTTTTACTCCATAAGTTTCCTTTCTCTTATTTATCTCTTTCTCTGATAAATACATTCTTCAAAAATATAAATGCTACGACAACTGCCATCTATCTGCTTAAACCCCGTTCATCTTTTTTGTCTTTTTCTCAATCTTTCATTTTCTCTCCCTGTAACCCCCTGCGTACTTAGGCACTTTGCTTTAAAAATAACATTAAGAAAAGCAGTAAATCTGAACAAAAATATTTTAACAATTTTCGATCGCATTAAATGAAAGTCCTGAGTGAAAAAAAAAATGAAAGGTCTCTCATTTGTTGTAACCTTCGTCAAAATAGATTTAAACATCCTGACCTTTTGATGAACTGATTGTTTATTGAATTCCAATCATATTGAACTTTTTGTTTATTGAAGCATGCCTCTGTTTATTTATTTAATAATTACTTATGAATTGTAACAAATTATTGTTCATGTATTCAAGGCTAAAACACGATCAAGATTTTTCTTTAAATTTGTCAGACATCTCTGTAAGAATAATCCATGTAAAGGTGCAGTGTGTCCCTAAAGTCTATACACGGATGGAAAAATGCATATTTTGAAGAAATTTAAATTTTCAACATTTTATTAAGTTGGAATATTAACAAACAACATCTTCAATATGATTTCCATTCTTTGTGATGTAAAGGTTGATGCGCTCTGCAAGATTCGCGTGAACTCGATGCAATGACTCCACATTGCCGAGAATCATTCACTCTTTATGCATTCAATCAAGTGTGTTGCATCTGTGATTTTCATTGAGTACACCGTTCTCTTTTAGCATATCTCAAAAAAGAAGTCAATTCTTTCTTTCAACAAAACCATGTAAATATTTGGTGGTAAAAATATACTGAATACAGTTTCTTATGTATTGAGGCTTTAGGGACACTCTGTATATGTACTAAGTTGGAAGAAATGATCATTTTCGGTGACATATGCATATTTTGGACAATGTTGAAAAGTGGAGAATGATATTCTGACTTATGGTAAAAAGAACCACTTTACTAGGGGATAAACTATAAAACTGTGCCAATGACCGAGAAAGAGTCGTTTCGCTTATGCCCCATGTAGATTTTAGGAATAAACTTCGTGCCAGTGTTGCTGCTATGGTTTCCGTAGGAAATATTTTTCTTTGCACTGTGGATTTGGCACCCTAAGTGGTTTTGAATTAAGAATTATACTTCTGGTAGACTGATTGCCAAACAAACCAAAAGCATATTCTACACTGTTATTTAACTCATATCTGATGGTAGAAGAATGAATTATTACTTTTTACTAGTGTATTTGTAGGAAAATGAACGTAACGATTTGAAGTTAGTATCCCCATCCCACATTCGTTGTCCACAACTAACCAATAAAAACATTCACAAGAGAAATAAATCATGAATGGCAATAACAGATTTTGCGTAGAATTTTGTCAAACAAAAGAAATTTTGTTTCATGAATTAGTTAAAAAAAAATCAGATCTTTTCTGTTAGTTCGCCCCAAATAATAAGTTACGTATCGCAAATGTGAATTCACTCTCAAGGAATTATAAATTTTAAATCAAAGTTTTTATGTTTTTTTTTTGTTAAACTGTTGGCATTCTTGAAATAAATTTTAAAACTAAAAATTGTTTAGCTTGCCTTAGTAACAACTTCAACGCTTAGAATAAAAAAAATAACAATTTAGAATAAAAGAAAACTTGTTTTAGTTTATCGCGATGAGCTCCACCCCACCATAAAAATAACACTCTCGCCCACATTTGGGGGGATAACAAATGTCAACCCAACCGCAGTGCAATGGAAGAGTCTGTTCTTTTTAATTTGGGGTACATTAGCAGAAAATATATTAAAAATACTCAAGCAAAGAGCAACTAGGAAAAAGGGTTTGAGTAAATTTTGGCAGCATTTAGAAACTATTACGACTAGACTTTTAATTGTAGAGGTCGTTACCACAATCTAAAACCTCACATTTGATCTAATGTTCAATTTAGAAGCAATATAAGTCGACGGCATTTTTTTCTGGTCATATAATATCGTCCTTAGGCCAACACAACCGGAGTGCAATGGAGGGGATTCACGCTGGAAGAATTTCTGGGAATTTAAGTAAATATATATATTGTTTTTAATTAGGGGTAAATTAAAGGAAAAATACCCCAAAATATAGTAGCAATATTAGTCAACGGTCGTTCCTTCAGATGATAAAATATCGTTCTTTTAGTAAGATCACAAAAATGTTTGCTCTCTGACTGACTGAAATTAAAAGCAAAATAATCTTAAAATACATGCAGAATTCACCCCAAAATTAAAAAGCACTTAAAGCCTTCTTTTCATGATTGATAAAAAGTAAACATCAAAACAAAATTTTCAAATGAAAATAATTTGAAATAGAACTGTCCAATTTGACTGTGATTGCCTAAGACCTCGGATAAATAGAACTGGTAACGACTTTCAGTAAGAAGTCACACAAAATAATCTCTAGGCTATCCAATTCATGTTGTGGGTTACCTCATTTGAATTTACTAAAAGAACAAAAAAAAAAAACAGTCGCTAGGGAACGCTTCTTAAGTGTATATATTGGCAATGATATTTTCAACAATTCTCATTTTTCTTTTGATAACTCCGGCTACGTAGTCGCATATATATATAAAAAAAAGTGTCCCTAATGGGAAAGGTTCACTATATTTTTAACGTATTAATTTTCTCACGGACTTTTATACAATACAAAAACTTCATGCACGCAAACATATTCTCAAGTTTCAATGTTTTCTACTTTTATTGATATTGTATAAATTTGTCAATACATATATTGTCGTTTGTTTTATACTGTTTTGTGTTATTCATTACTCGGACTCATATTCCAGTCAGCAATAATTACTACTGGAAAAGTATGGCACGTGTTTTCTATACAAACACAATTAGCAGGTCATCTCAACATGGTGCAATGATTCTTAGTCATTAAATTTGAATAGTGAGTTCTATTCTCACTGAGTACCTTATACATTCGGCCTTGTACCACTTCTAAGCTGTGCTTAGAAAAACACTTTTGTTCACCTCGATGTGGTGTAATGGATATCAAACTCGTCTCGCTACGACCTATTACAACTGGGTAATGAGTTCGATCCTCATTAGAAAATATAGCCGAAAAAAAAAACAAACATAAAAAACTTGAAAATGTAGAGTATCTAAAATATATATATATATATATATATATATATATATATATTAGGTTGAAAACTAAAAAGGGAAGCAGTGTATTTCATGAAGAGAACTAATTAATGTTTCAATATAACGTACAACGTTGTCTCAACATTTAATTTACTGGAAAATAATAGATCGAATATTATATTGTAAATATGAAAACTCAAGCATTAAATTAATTACTCCAAACTCATATATATATAATATATATATATAAACTTATATATATATATATATATATACAGGGTATCTAATGAGGATAACTAGATAAATATCCTCATTAGATACCCTATATTTTCGGGTTTATGCTACATATAATCTGCGCTTTAAAAAGTCACTATGAACACTAGAATTTTCGCAACAATTATCTCTGATTTGTAAAAGAAAAGGGTGTCATACAGTATGAGTAATTTAGGAATATGTGCTTATTCGCTAGAGACCAACACCGTTGTTAATATTTAAAAGAAAAAAGATTGATTGAACAGCGACATTCAAATCTCGGCTTCCTTCTGATAAGTGTGATAGCGGCTGACAATTCTCAGTATTTCTTCGTATGACTAACCGTACGAAACCAATCGAGTTTATAAATGTTTAATAAACAGTTTAGCTGGCACAAGGGCACAAGTATGTGTGAACGACTTAGGATTGGAAAAAAAACAATGTTTTTTTTTATTTATTTTTTACTGAATATTGACTCAATACATGACCGAAGAGCCACTCAAGTTGATTGAGTGGTTGCTTTTTTGTTTAGCGGCTTACCTATTGATTATTTAATGCCAGGGTCTAAATATTTGGCACGCAGTTTTATTTAATTTTAAGTAAATAATGTTTTTTATTATACAAGTCTTACTAATTAACTCATAACTAGGGAGGAAAAGAAATAAATTCGTACCTTTCCCAGTTTGAATCTATTTTGATCACAATGTTTGTATTTCTCTTTAATTATAAGGTCCCTAAAGCAAAACCATTTTTCGCAATTTTATTTCGTATAGTGGCGGAAATTGCTACTGACTTTGTTGATCGTTCGAATGATCCTCTTGAAGTGCTGTGGCCTTTTTGATTTGGCTGATCGATCCGTTTTCTACGTGTTATCAAACCTTTGCAGGTTGTTTAAATCCAGGATATTTTTTTAAATTTAAGAATTTTTTAAAGATAATAACTGATTGCTGGAGGGTGAAGGAGTGTATTCACACCTTTTTCCAAGAGTATTTGCACGTAAGTGAATATAACGAGGTCAACCAGTACTCTTCGCCACAAGGTTAACAATTCAGAGCTATTGTCAATTACACCATCAGCACATCCACGCTTACAGCATCTGGTATTTTCCAAGCAAATCATTCATCCAGGTACTGACCTGGCTCGACCCACTCAAGGTAGATTATTACTGAATGACGTAACTGTATTAACGTAACTGGAGGAAGTAAAAACAATTTATTAGGATTATGGACTTGAGCAGACGGATGGCGTAGCAGAGTTTATGAGGGATAACAGGAGAAGGAGTGTCAAGAGATCAAAAGATGTGAAGGGTCATGATCGTCTACGTTCTGAAGTGACACGGCACATGGAAGAAGAATAGATAATAGTTAATTCGAAACTGAACGGGTTAAAGGTAAAGTGATTTGGGGAAATATTTTCTTGAGATTCAGTTTCATAAAGTACCCGTTCTTTTAGAAAAAAATTATTTTAGTCGAATATTCTTACCAATGGAATTATAATGATCTGACTCTGTTTACTTGGTATAGAGAATACTAACTGTGAAGGTCAGAACTCTGATATCTAAAGTATGTATCTTGTATGAACATCTGCTAAGTAAATCGGGATAGAGTAGTGAAAAGTCAGCACCTTTATGTCTGTGAGAAAGAAATTATACAGTAGAAACTGACTTATTTTTCCACTCTGCACACCTCTTTCCCACAATGCCGTACAAAAACGCTTTGGAACCTGAAAAAAAAAAAGGGGAAATTGCAGAATGGTCCTCATCAACCCAATTAGGGCTGCAATATTCTAGTTTTTATCTGATCTGATTCTTCTAAATATAAACGAGTTTTCTTTAATGTGCATGTTTTTATTTTAGAAAAAAAAATTAAATTAAATTCATGTAAAAATTTTTTAATTAACTTTAAATGAAAACTGTTTCATAACATCCAAGTGACAAAACCATCATTTTTACAAAACATTTTTAATGAAATTTATCAAAAAAATACCAATTATTTTTGATAAACATAAATAAGTATAGTAAATCGTCGTCTCTGTCTCTTTGTCTATTTTTCTCTCGACTTATAACGAGGTTTAATAAAAGAGAAATATGTAAAATTTATATACGTTTTCTATTTGTTCTTGATCTTCTAATCCTCCCTAATATAATAATGACCATTGTGTATTTATTTGTAATATATATATATATATATATATATATATATATATATATATATATCCCTCCTGTCACGCACATGGAGAGACAGTAGCGAAGCAGCGTCGGCTCAGTTCATGATTTTTGTCGAGTAGAGAAGAATATAAACATATATCCTCTCTATTATAATAAAGACAGTTGTGTATTTATTTGTGTATATATAAACCCATATATATATATATGAGTCTGTGACCATGAGTTTCCGCTCTTAAGATTTGTTTTTTTAAACAAGGCTATATTTAGGGCTGCGCATATTGGTGTATTTTTTTAATTAATCAGTTTGTCTGACGATTGCAAGAGCATGAAACCCATGGTCACAAACTCATTTTTTTTAATCATTTCACCCCGAGCAAGGCGGAAATGCCAGTGATGTGCGGGGAGTTAAATAACTGTAAAAAGACTAATTAAAAGAGAGTGAAGTGTACAAACCAGTTAGAAGGAGCAATAGAAAGATGAGAATGCAGGTGTGATGACAGTTACATAGGTGAAGAGAAAGGGAAGGATATACGGGGTGGGGGGAGAGCTAAAGTCCAGTGGTTAATAGATGAGTATTGACAATGCATTTAAATTCTTGGAGGTTGTAGCCATCAGGAAAGCAAGAATATGGAAGCGAGTTCCACAGGCGGGAAGTGTGAGAGAATAAGCTGCAGGAGTAGAATTTTCGTCTGCATTTGGTTAACCTAACTGTGAATGGGTGGGACCCAGTTGCCAGTCTGGTTGCACGAGTAAACACCTGTTGAGGGGGCACAAGTGACTTAAGTTCGTCCGAGCAGAAGCCATGAAAGTATTTATAGAACAGACAAAGGGTGGCCACATTTCGTCGGTGGGGAAGTGGCTGCAGTCGAGTTGCCAAGTCATTACCTATCACATTACAGACTCTCCTTTCGAGCCTGTCGAGAACACTGAGGTGAACGTCAGGGGCGCCTGACCATAATTGGCAGCAGTACTCCATGCACGGACGGATGGTTGACTTGTATATATTCAGGCGGAAAAAACATCCTGGATCGACATAATGACCCAACCTTCTTAACAGTGGATTTATCTATGGATTCGATATAGCGGTTCCATTTGAGGTCTGAAGAGAGGGTAAGGCCGAGGAGGCGCAGTGTATTGCTCTCAGGGAGAATCGCTTGGTCCATGCTTATGGGAGGCAGAAGAGGTTGCCTGTGATGGTTGACAGACAACAGCTTGGTCTTAGACGCATTGAAGTTGACAAGCCACCTCTTGCCCCAATTCACCACAGAGTGTAGATCCCGTTCAAGGTCAGTAGTGAGATTGTCTATCCGCCACGACAGTTTTCTTACTGGCGTATCCCTGATATTGAGCGCTTTCAAATATGTACTGCGCATATATAATATACAAATAATATAATATATATAACAAATTGCATATATATATACATACATACACATTTCACACACACACACACACACACACACACACACATATATATATATATATATATATATATATATATATATATATATATATATAAGTTTGGAGTAATTAATTTAATGCTTGAGTTTTAATATTCACAATATAATATTCGATTTATTATTATTTTCCAGTAAATTAAATGTTGAGACAAGGTTGTACGTTATATTGAAACATTAATTAGTTCTCTTCATGAAATACACTGCTTCCCTGTTTAGTTTTCAACCTAATCTTCGTTGTGAAGGCATTTAATCTAACGCCTCCCTACTAATCACCCACATTGAACATTATATAAGGATCGACCTCATTAAACAAGTAAATTGGTTTCCGCTACCAAATTAGCCAGCATTACGCTTTAGTAAGTGTCCTGCTTATTTACTAATATCAGCGAAGGGCAATGTTTCGACATGGCGCGCCCCTGTAAAGATTTAAACAGCTACAAAGTTAATGCTCTATGGAACTAATTTGTAATCCTTCGCTTATATAGGATGTGAAATACAGTAACTAATAGATTTCGTATTACGCTTAATTGTATTGGCCATTCAGCTTTCTTTTGAGACTTTTTTTTTACATTGTAATGGAAGCAGATTTGGTTATTTGATTCGTTTTGTTTTTTAAATAACAAAGCATATCACCCACAGCGACTGCAAGTTTTCTATTTAATTTTCTTGAGAAAAGGTTTTTATTTAGAGCAAGCCAATGGGACTAGCGGCATTTTGCTCTTATTGCTGGAGTTCCCGAAAAATTAAAATCTGTGAAGCAAAATCGAACAATTAGCGTTGTAGATGCTCGGGGCCTAAACAATTTTTTTACTTGTTGCCAAGTATACATTGAACTTAATGAAACTGGCTGATTCGTGTAGCAATCTCTATTAAAAGTAAAGTTGCAATTACAAAACATCTAATCAATGCCCAAAATCACTTTTTGTATTATAATAGTAGTAAAAATAATAAATATAATCTCGAATTTAATAATGATTGTTGTGTGTATATATGCACAACGGTCATTAAATTAGAGATTATATTTATTATTTAAATTAGAGATTATATTTAATATTTGTTTGCTCTACTTTCGTATTGAGCGCTTTAGTGTTAAGGTTTTCGTCTTGGGGTTTTTCTTTCTTACGAGTGCTTGACTTTTTGTTCATGTACTTCGTTTGTTTCTTTTTTTACTTCCCCGTCTTTTCTTTCTGAGTTCGTTCTCGGTGGATTGTACAAGACAATTTAAATTATAGCTTAATTAATACTAGTTTCGGCAGAGTTAGTTCTGTTACTATTGGTATTGTTATTACTATAGTTAATATTATTATTATATATATATAATTACATAGTTATGTATCAATTGTACATTGCTGCTCGGAAGATTCTATGTTTCGAGATAGATTCTCATCATCAGGCAATGTTGATGTTAGTTGTGCAGATGATTTACATTTAAAAATATAAATCATCTGCTTAACTATCAACATTGCCTGATGATGAGAATCTATCTCGAAACATAGAATTTTCCGTGCAGCAATATACAATTGATACATAACTATGTAATTATATTAAGCTCTATAATACTCATTATATTGAACACTGTTTATAATAAAATAAATGCCAGAGCACTCAAAACAATAAAACCTTGAGTCCTCTTCACCTAGAAATATATATATATATATATATATATATATATATATATACCCACACCTTGACATGCTCATGAGGAGAGAGAGAACGGCGTTGGTTCAGTCCATTGTAGAGACAACGAGTCAGCATTGTCTCAGTTTATTCTTTTCACTAACAGTTATTATATAATCTTTTATTATACATGAGTCATTCATACGTAAAATAGTGAGTTACTTTTCAAATAGCCTGCATACAATTAATCGATAAAAATTGGCTATTACCCTGTTTTACTCGATAAAGCTCTATATTTAGAAGTATCAGATCAGACTAAAACTAGAATATTTCAACGGTAACTGGGCTGATGCTAACCATTCCTCATTTTCCTGTTTTCGCAGATTCCAAAGCTTTTAAACGGCCTTGTGCCAAACAGGTTTGTAGTTTGATAAACAAGACATTTTCCATTCTACAATATCTTTCCGCAGAGAATTAAAGGTCATAGTTTATCACAATTTCCTGAGCAGATGTTCACACAAGATACATTCTTTAGATTTCTTAGTTCAGACCTTCACAGTGAAGACCCACCCGATCGCTTACAATGCATCAAATTATTATAATTGTATTTGTATTCCATTGGTAAAAATATATCACTCAAAAAGCTTCTTCCGAAAATCGGCTAGTTTGGAGAACCTATGTAATAACGGTGCAATAAAAAAACACATATATTAACCCATAAATGAGAAGAATCCTACAAAAATACAATTTAAAGAACAATATCTAAGGCATCTCGCTATAAGAGAGGCGCTATATATCACACAATTTTGTCCTACTATCAACCTTACACACGCCAGGTGGTCATCAGCAAAAGATACAACCCAAAATGCCAAATACAGATGGGGGATAACAGAATCAAACAAGTACAAAAATTTAAGTACCTAGGAAGTGTTCTAACAGGAGATGGAAACTGCGACACGGAGATCCTAAGGCGAATTGGCATGGCAAAGGACGCGTTCCAGAAGATGAGCAAAATACTAAAACACAGGAAAATCTCAATAGAAACGAAGAAAAGAGTACTAGACTGCTACGTGATATCATCGAAAATGAGGACAAAACTGGAAGCAGCCGAAATGTGGTTCTACAGAAGCATGCTACGGATATCGTGGACTGAGCATACAAGCAACGACGAAGTGTTAGAAAGAATGTCAACAAAAAGGAAATTGATGCTGAGCATCAGGAAGAGACCACTGAAGTTCCTGGGACATGCAATGAGGAAGGAGAGCCTGGAGAACCTGATACTGACTGGACAGATAGACGGAAGGAGAGACAGAGGAAAGCAGCGGATAACATATTTGCAGGGCCTGATCAGGTGGATGACAGAACGGGGGTTGCCAGGAGCAAACATACTAAGAGCCACAAGTGATAGGGAGACGTGGAGAGCCATGATCGCCTACGTCCTGAAGGGACAGGGCACATAGAAGAAGAAGATCAACTTTACATTATTTAACAGTAGAAATGGATTTTCGATTTTTTTTTTTGATAGACGCTCACGCGATGTCTAGTCGTACAGGTCACGTGATAGCTTTTAAAGAACGCTCCTTTCAAAAACACAAGAATGAAGTTACAGTCAAAACATGGGGGTAAAATAACTACATCGGAAATATAACATCCTTGAAAATAGGGAAAAGATCTTGGGAAATAAAAACATTGTTGAACATTTTTATATTCCTCGAGAAACATGTAAGATTGTTGGAAAAATCAAATCAAAATTAATAAAATCATCCTTGTCGGTCGTTTTTAACGAAACAAAGCACACACCCACAAACACACTCTGTCACCCTATGAGAAGCGCGTAAAGTAGCTTCGAAACGTTTTGTGTAGTGATACTATGAATTTATAAACCATTGTAACAACTATTACAATATAACGCTCTACGTTGTATCGAGCACTCTTTATAAAAGTAAATGCTTGAACAGCAGGTAAAAAAACCTACGAGTTCCACAAATTTGTTATAATATATATATATTTTCAAAATTCACAGATGTTGAATGAACATTTCAACATGAAATCCCTAAGAGAGAATTCACGTCTCCTCAGCAACACAGTCTATATCAAAAAGAAGAAAAATAAGATAAAAAGCAGAAAAAAATTAACGGTTAAGATTTGAGAAATATACGTCACAATTTTTTTTTTTTAAATCAGTCTTTTTCTTCCTAATTTTCCGTTTCGGATTAAAGTAAAATTATATATATATATATATATATATATATATATATATATATATATATAATAACAAAGAACAGAACACACATTACTTACAGCTATGAAGATTTTGCATGTAAAGAATTTAGCTATTTCGGTAGGGAAGATCAGCTGGCTACGCAGGCTTTTCGGTTTCGTCAGACGATTTTTTTCCTGGCGAAAAATAAACTGTCGAAACCATGGTAGTATAACCGGTTGATCTTATACATATACGACCTCCAGAATTTTAAATGTAGGGTCAATAGACACCTCCTAACACTCCAAATCTCTTCCTATGTACATCCTAACTCGTCTATCACCCTCCTTCTGACGTTTCCTATACCCAATCGCTCTATGTAACCCTCTGCGCTATAGTGGCAATGGAATGTCTTGCTTGGGATGACATGATTAATATATATATATATATATATATATATATATATGTTGAATGTCAAAAAATAAGATAATATGTATATCAGGTGAGATAGATAAATTGTTGTCTAAATTATGCAAAAATGAAAATAACACTGACATCTCATTTTAACAGATATATTTACTAAAATTAAACAAACCGATCTTGAAACAGGAAAGTAAATAAAGTAAATTTATTCAAGAAAATTGCCATTAGCATCAAACACGGTCTTCAAGCGACTACGGAATTTTTTACAACTCTTGTAGACAGTCTCCTCGTTTAAGTTGATGAACGCTCAGATATTCATTGTTCTCAATCTCTGTTTGTGGTTACATGAGATTTTTTTATAATTCTTGTTTACCTGCACCCCTCACATAACAATCAACTAGGTTTGCAATCTGGAGAGTTAGGTGGCCAAAAGTAAAGGGTGGATAAATTGTTTCATACAGATGAATGGGTACTTCTGTATGGAATGCTGCATATTCCTGTTGCCGGATATAGGATCTTACAGCAGCCACACTCTTGATCAAGGAATAGTACTGTCTTTTAAAACACTTAATGGCAGCCTCCGTGCTGAGTCTGAGACCCTGTAGAATGATGAATGGAGGCATAACATAGTAAGAGTTAAAACTAAGCCACCTAAACAAAAATCACCTAAACCTGTTAGCATCTATTTCTCAAATCATCCGTACCAACTTTTCAAGCATTGAATCCTTCCTCCAAGTTAACTCACCTGACATCTTAAGTCTCCATGAAACTATCCTTGACCGTTCTATTCCTTCCTTTGATTTGTATATCCCTGGTTACTTTCCCCTATTTAGGAAGGACTCCAATGTCCATATATATGGAAATAGCGTTTATGTCAGCGAACATTTCCCTCCAGCTAGGTGAGTTCTCTAGAATCCCCAGACCATTCTTACGTGTGTCTCTGTCTCTTCCTACTAAGCTCGGTTAGCTATCTTTTTTTTCTCTACCGCTCCCCTTCATCTCCAGACTGTTCCTTACCTGACAACATCGATAACAATATAGATAGACATATGGTTATGTCCTGAAGGCTGTCACAATGCGTTGAGTCAAATAAAGGAAGGTAAAGAAGTTTTTGGGTATTACCTATTTATTAAACATTAATATTTCGAGATTAAAATCGCATCTTCAGAATGGCAGAGAAGCGTGTGTCTGTCCGAGTGTATTTCCGGCCTTTCAAAGAATGGTCATTCCTGTCTGGCTCTCTGCTGCTGCTGATGTCATTAATTTTTTTTTATAATTTTATTTTTTACTGTGTTTATGTATGTGTTTACACTCACACACACACACACACATAATCACAGTAAAAAATAAAATTGTAAAAAAAAAATTAAATAATAAAAAAAAATTTAATAAAAATAAAATTATAAAAATTTTTTCATTAATACAGGTTTCAATGAAACCTGTATTAATGAAAAAATACTGCCAAAATACACACATAAAATCCAAAAAGATGATCAGATAGGTAAATCCCGAAAACCCGATCCTAATAATATGAATTTCATTAATATTAAAATTGATCCAGGTGGAGGGCTCGATGCAAATATTATATTTTATTTAAAGAGCCAAATAAAAAAAAAACGGATTTAAATATCGAAATTTTGTTTTATTATATATATATATAGATAAAATTATTTATATATATATATATATATATATATATATGTATGTGTGTGGATGACTTATATATATATATTGTTATGGTACCCTATTTACATTGGGATGAAGTCTTCCTCCTTCATAAACACTAACCTGCGAGAAGAAGCAGTTTTTCCTGGCTTTAACAGGCCACAACATATATATATATATATATATATATATATATATATATATATATATATATTGTGTATCTGACTCTTCCTTTGAAAACAAACGATGATGGCTCTTAACAATTAAATTCATAGATGTGAACCACCGGACTGAACATACACACACATACATACATACATACATACATACACACATACATACATTTAGGGGTTGACTTACCGGTCTTCATTGCAAGTTAAATTTTCACGGCATTTCCGGACGAATTTCTGATCTGTTTCTTCCGTATATTGCGAAATGAATGTTATCCTCAACGGCTATTTTTCTTTTCGAATGCACGTGTCTACCAGGTCTCATTCTCTTGACCTAATTTGTTCCTAATTTTCATTAATTTACCTTCCTGTTGACTTTAGTTTCCAATTTAATGAAGAAAGACCATTTAATTCTATCTCGATAATGTGATGCAGTGGGTATCGGCTTGAAACAAAAAAACGGAGAGCCGAGTTCGAATTATATTTTAAGTCGTTGCATTCACTTACGCGCCAATACCCTTTGCGAAAGTATTAATACGTCGCTTCTTCCACGAACTATGGATTAATAGCAGAACAGATTGTTCTGTGCCCTTCTAGTTCTTTGGAAATCTACCGCAGAAAGTAATGGCTACCTACTGCATGAAAATCTCCTTCCCAGCCAATCATCTCTTTCAAGACATCATTGCCCAACATGATGTATAGAACTTAACTAATTGAAGATTAAATTGGCAGTTGATCTATAATAATAAAAATAGTCTGCCGTTTGTTAATAACTTGGTCAGTAGCGGTAGTATAACTTCATTAAGATTGGGGATACTTTCAGTTTGATATTGTTTAGTGCATTCAGTGGCGAATCAAAATTTTTGTTGGAATTTTTTTTTTTTAGGATATAAAATTCTTCATTCTAGAAAGGATCCATTCCAACGCAAGGGGAGCAGTTTTGGAGGCGGCA
This sequence comes from Ascarosepion bandense, assembly GCA_037127315.1. Classification (NCBI taxonomy): domain Eukaryota; kingdom Metazoa; phylum Mollusca; class Cephalopoda; order Sepiida; family Sepiidae; genus Ascarosepion; species Ascarosepion bandense. The sequence continues at coordinate 1,235,994 of JBBBDQ010001362.1, read as the reverse complement.
GCCTTGAAGAATTTCGTCCCTTAGGATTCATACGGATATAAAACTATGAACACTGAGGAACAAATGTATATTTATTCTTAATTCATATATATATATATATCATTCTCAGAGAGACCTGTTGCGCTCTATCACAACTCTTCAGTACGGTGAGACATCCGATTGCTTCTTGCCAGGATTCAAACCCGACCGATTCTACCACTGAGATATGGGCACACAGTAGAAGGCAGGCTTTTAGCGTGTGATGTACCATTTAAACATACATCAGTAGCTGAGAGTGTTCAAATTCATTACTGAATGAACGATGCGAAGATGCTTGATTAGCTACTGTTTTTTTCAAAATCTACCATTCCTCCGCATTACTTAATCAGGGTGTGAGAGCGTAAATATATATAAAATTTTGAAATGCCTGCTGACGAGCTATATTCATCGGATTAGAGTGAATGCCATTATTCTTAATCTTGAAGCAATACTGTAGACCTTGTAGCAAACTAGGTGAGGCACAGTAACTTGCTATAAATTTTGAAAGCGTTGAACTTGATAAATATTCTGTTATTAGCGGTTGAGTACAGGGGCCGTCTAACAATAATCAGTTGAATAACAAAATATTCGATGAATTATATTTATCACAGCTGAGATTGTTTTTCGTGTTCTTTCGAGAATTGTGAGGAGAAGGCGATGATGGAAAATAAAAAAAGACTCTAGGCTGTATGAAAATTGATTCCGATGAAGGTGATGTATTGTGATGGAAGACAAAAGAAGTGGGAGGAGGGAGACACGGAGAGGTTTTATTTTCATGTTTATTCATGTTGCTTTATCAAAAACAAGATATTAATAAAAATGTATGAGAACTAGTCAAAGACAACGATTTCTTTTCACTGTGCTGACCACCATGCCTCTACTCTGACACAATTCCCGCGTTCACTGACTCGCGCGTTCACTGATGTTTGCCAAAAAAAAAAAAAAAAAAAACATGGCTGATAGCCAAAGTTGTATATTAACCGAACAATGGTTACATATACCATAAGCTTTCATTCTTTTATTTCTATTTTTTCTTAAAAACATAAATTGAACAATGTTTCTAAAAGTAGAAATAAGCGATTTGGGGTCAGTCGATACAGAGAGATTTGTCTGACCGAAATAAGATTATTTGCCTAACAATTCGCTCACAAGCTCTCTCGCAATTCTGACCACTGACAATGCCTCCACAAATAATCCGGTGTAGACGCTCATGGGTTGGCTTATATATATAGAACTCTCCTTGATCTTGGCCACAGGAGGCAGCGTCTATAGCAAATTAAACGGTAGTATAATAATATATAATATCGTCTGTGTTATATAATAAACACCGTTGTGCTTACATAGATTGTTATGGTGACATGCCCATAATGACACATTTAACTCTTCCGAACAATATAGAAGTAGCAGTTCTGCTTTTTAGAGTAGATTGGCAAAGAGTGTGAGAGAGGTCTATTCCAGTAGATAGCTCTGACAGCCGGACCAATACAGTCCCGCTGGTGATTCTTCTTATGTTGTATCTGTTTGTACGGTTGTTCTTTTGTTAATATGTTTGTTCAACTCTATCCTATCTTTGTGTCTTTATTTCTGGCCCCTAACCAGGCCACAACACACACACACACACACACATATATATATATATATATATTCTAAAATTTCCGTTCTCCGATTCCATGCCCATTAGGAGTTAGCGACTCCGACTGAAATCGATTGTTTCAGTCCCGGCCAGAAGCAAGTGGATGTCTAGTCACACTGATGAGCTGCGATACAGCGAAATAGGCTTGTATGTGAATGAGATATATCTATATATATATATAACTCTCACGTTCATGGTGAGAGCTATAATATCGAGGCAGAGTCGCCTGAGATCATCCTTCTCCTTACCAGCTACTAAAGCTCTTGCCGCGTGTTTGCACTTTAACAGTGAATTATTATTCATTTTATTTTGCAATAATTATGCCATCGAATAATGAAAAATCCTCTCTATTTTAATATACATACCATTTTATATATATATATATATATATATATATATATATATATATATATATATATATAGTAACTCCTCCTCTACAGTTTCTTTATTCGCACTACCCGCCTGTGGAATTCCCGTCCGTATACTTGCTTCCCTAAAAGCTACAATCTCCAAGAATTTAAATGCAGAATCAATTGTCACCTCTTATCTTCTTGACTCCCATCCTTTCTATGACAACCCTTGAATCATGTTCTTCTTCCTTCAAACTCCACTTTCATACAACACCTCTATTCTCACCCTTTTTTTACTTATTCTTTAACTCCCTTGTAACTTGTTCTTCTTTCATATCACTCACATCTTTTATAACCACTTGTGCACAAGTGGCAATTTTTAACATGCTTGGGGTGAAATTATATATATATATATATATATATATATATATATATATATATATATATTCCCTCCTTTTAAACTAAATGAGGAAATAGCTTATAATCCTTTCAAATATTTTGCAGTCATTTTGTTTTTAAAATGGCTGGGATACATAGAAATCTAAGGAAATAAACTGTTAGCAATAACGTATACATCACACCGAAAATAAGCAGACTAGACAATAACTGAACAAAATAATACTTTCCTGTTATGCTTGAAAGAAACAAAAAGTATTCCCCAGCATATAACCTATATTTTCAAATTTAAAAGTCGAACTTCATTCTGATTAGTTAAATTAAACACACGCATAGAATCTAATTTTTTATGCATCCCCGCTCTATATTTATCTCTTTAAATAAAACCGTATTGTTTTCTAGATTCAAATGTAAATCCTTTTCAACATAATTATTCAACGTTGGCTGTTGACGAGTTAAAATCTCGAAACATAGAAATTTCCGTGTTGCAATGTAAATTAAATTTTAAATTAAAAAAAAACAAATTTAATTATATTATGCTGCACGATGTATGTTGTATTAAGCAATTTTTAAAAAGTAAATACCGGAGAACACGGAATTGTAAACCTGTTAGTTCCCTTCACCTGGATATATATATATATATGTATATATATATATATATATAACATAGTACACTTGGTATGTAATCTGGGTAAATTCGAAAAGAGACGAACTCGAGAGAACTCAATGTTAAATTTATTTATTTATTTTAACAGAGTAATATATTATAAAGGATTTTCGATTATTACCTTGGGTAAAACATATTTCACCGCTTTGATGTTCAAGATAATAATCGAAAATCTGTTATAAAATAAAATAAAATTTAAGAACGCTCACAAACTTGGGATTTTTTTGAGCGCTCAATTCTACAATTATTTGAAAATTGCGCATTAAAAATAAACCGTTACGTGAGCGTTCTTAAGAAAACAGTAAAATCAGTTATTGCAAATTGTCTAAAGACAACACACGGTAGAAATTTAGGTCGCGTTAACTGGCATTAACTCATCCAAAACCAAGAACAACAAATAAAACTGATTCTTTGCGAAATGACATTTGGCACAATTTCTAGAAAAGGGTAAAATCCTAACCTTTGAAAATTTGTACCAGAATATTGATCAGCACGATCAACAGTTACATGCTATAATCAAACAATCAGTTGTTGGTCCAATCTACGGATTTTTTTTCTGGACGCTTTTCAATGATTTTAATTAAATCTTTTGAAAATTTGAGATTCGAATGTTGCCATGCTTGTATGTATATAACATATTTTCCTCTTTAGAAAACTAGAATATCAATGCTTCAATATTGGTCACAAATCAATGAAGCAAATTTCTATTAAGAAGAAATCTCGAAAAACATGTTAATTTTATGTCACCACAAAGGATTTGTACACACATTATGGTTAGAACACTATCAGCTTTGACATAAAAAGCCTGAAAATTAGATTATTTTAATGTTCTGTTAATGTTCTTGGTGATATATATATTAACATATCTGAAAATAAAAAAATTAAATTCTTTTAGTTGATGAAATCTGTTAGTTGCACTACAATCTCATCGAGAAAATATATTTGGTTTGGGTGAAAATTCTGAAGGATTAGCAAAAACAGTATTGCGCATTATGGTAAAATGCTTAAATAGTGGACGGAAATTCTTGCTTAAAATGATCTTAGATACAAAGTTACAGGTAACATCTGTATATGAATAAGTTTTATATATTGCTGATGCAATCGAACAATTAAATTGTCTAGTATGAGCAACATTTTTTTCAAAATATTTGACACTGCTTTTAATAGATCTTTGATAATTAAAAATAGCTTATAAATATTTTTTTACCAGGATCATCTTTTTTGAAATAACCGGAACAACTGGATACTTGAACTTACTTTTACAGTACTGTTTTATTCCGAAGGCAAGAAAAGAATGATACAAAATGAGAAATTGTAAAATGGTTTTAGAATGAAAAAATTCAATTTATTTAGCTGTCCAAAGTAATGTAGTGGTTTACCCAAAACGTGTTAAGCGACAAAATCTTTCCCATTGTTTAAAAAATTTTAGTGATCAAACTAAAGCTGCCATTATGACACATCCATTATTAAATGGGGAGAATATTACAGAAATAGTTAATTAAATTGAAAAAAGTTGAGAAAATTGGAAAATTGTCCGTATGAAAGAAATATATGCTGACACTAAGAAAAATGTTCCGATGAAAAAAATGATATCGGATTTAAATGCTGAACACCTGTTATTTCTTTTTAATATTTGAAAAATATTATTTGGTTTGGGTGAAAATTCTGAGAGATTACCAAAAATAGCCTTGTAAATCATCGCAAACTTTTTAAATGGTTGACCAAAATCTTTTATCAAATTCATCCCAGTTGCAAAATTACAGGTAACGTTTTATTTGACAAAGTTTCATATATTGCTGATGCAATCAAATAATTAAATTGTCAAGTGCAATTGTACGTGACAACAGCAGGATCGATTAATATTTTTTTCAAAAGATTTGACACTGTTTTTCATAAGCCTTGGATAACTAAAAATAGTTTATTATTACTTTTTGATCGGGATCAGATTTTTTTAAAAATAATCGGAACAAATAAATTACTGGACTTCATTTCTGAATTACTGTTTTATGGTGAAGGCAAAATATGAGAGCAAAATGGGAAATTGTAAAAGTTTTTTTGAAGTATGAATAAACTTAATTTGTTAAGATGTCGAAACTAATGTAGCCGTTTACCCTGAAATCTGTTGAGCAACAAAATGTTTCCCATTGTTTAAAATATTTTAGTGAACAAACTGTAGCTGCCATTATGACACATCCATTATTAAATGGGGAGGATATTACAGAAACAGTTAATTAAATTGAAAAGAGTATAAAATTTGGTAAAATTGTCTCTGTAAAAGAAATATATGCTGACACAAGAAAACTGTTACTATGAAAAAATGATATTGGATTTAAATCATGTCTATTGAACAGGTGAAGAGGCTCATCCCTTGTTCCCTGTTTAGGATGTGCTTTCCGGCTTTCTCTTTTCCAATCTTCTCACTTTGTTTTTTTTTTTCAATTTGAGTAGGTAGATGTATCAATCGCCCGGTTCACACTCCACCCACGTCTATTGAACAGGTTTTAGAGGCTCATCCCTTGTTCCCTGTTTAAGATGTGCTTTCCGGCTTTCTCTTTTCCAATCTTTTCACTTTTCTTTTCTTTTTTTTTTCAATTGGAGTAGATAGACTAAACTATCGCCCGGTTCACACTCCACCCACGTCTATTGAACAGGTTTTAGAGGCTCATCCCTTGTTTCCTGTTTAGGATGTGCTTTCCGGCTTTCTCTTTTCCAATCTTTTCACTTTTCTTTTCTTTTTTTTTTCAATGGGAGTAGATAGACTAAACTATCGCCCGGTTCACACTCCACCCACGTCTATTGAACAGGTGAAGAGGCTCATCCCTTGTTTCGTGTTTTGGATACGGTTTCCGGTTTTCTCTTTTCCAATCTTTTCACACCTATGTAGCCCCCTGCACATCAGTGGCGTTACCGCCTTGCTTAGGGTGATATGATTTTTTAAAAAATTGCTGAAAACTTGTTATTTTTTTCTAATTTTTGGAAAATGACCAAAAGAATTAAAGAAAAGCCACGATAAAGACTGAAATCATTAAAAAATACAAGTTTAACCACTGAACATCTTGCAAAATATTTGCTAAACACTGGTGGTGCAGTGGATATCGACAAGAAACGACAAATCGGAGAGCCGAGTTCGAATTTCATTTGAATTCATTGCATTCACTTACACGCTAATACCATTGGGAAAGGTATTAATCCGTCACTTCCCTCCAGTTATGGGTTAAATAACAGGACAGATTGGATTCTATAACCTTGGTTGGCAACCAATCTATTGCAGAAAGCAATGGCAACCTACTGCAGAATAATTTTATCTAGTCAGTCATGTATCGAACGAGACATGATCATCCAAAGAGTGTATATCGTATAGAACTTAACTGAGTGACTATTTAGAAAATTATTTTGGAAAGTTAAACAAAGTTCTGGAGGTGAATATTTTATAAAATTTCAAAATGTTATTGAAAATTTTCATATTGAATAAAAACAAAATTCTACAATTAAATGTTGATATCAACGAATGCAACTTTAATCCAGGATAAAATTGCTGAAATAGTTGATAAAACGGCATGTCACAATTTTGATAACTAACCAGATCTTAAAATTAGGATCCTTAAATATATTAAAATGCCATTATTGTATATAACAGGCAATGTTACAAAATATTGTCATAAAACAGTAGAAATATTTAATAATACTAGTTATTATTTTTAAAATATGCACATTTCTTAAAAGAAAAATATCGTGGTAATTGAAAAGTTCCCGAACTCAGTAGGCGTTTTTCTATTTCATATTTGTTGTTAAATTGAAGACTTGCAGAAATGTTTTGACAAAAGATTTTTTGTTAATTTCTTTATATGTCATTTCAATATTAAAAGAGTATACGGAATTATATTGTCAAATATATATTTTTTAAATTATTGGGTTTCATTCCTCAAGAAACGTCACTAAAAGTTTTGAAATTATCTTAAAATTTTATTTATAATTTTTTGATATGTGTCATTTCAATATTAAAATACGGAATTGTATTGTAAAATATATATTTTCTAAATTATTGGGTTTTATTCTTCAAGAAACGTCACTAAAAGTTTTGAAATTATCTTAAAATATTATAATTTAAAATATATATACATTCCTTTTTAAGACTGCACAATCAGTATTAAAAATCATATATTTCAAGTAGAAAATATGTAGATACTTATTCAATCAGAGAAATATTTTCCAGATAGTTTTATTTTCAATTTTACCACTTTTTACAAATATTTGATTGCTTAAAACCCAAAATTACACTGTTAATTAATTTAGTGTTCTTGTTAATGGAAATATATTTGCATTATTAAACCTACGTATACTGTTAATATCTATTACTTTATAGTGGCAAAATCAGTATTTTCTTCATCTTTTCTGAAACAAATTTTATTTGTGACTGAAAGCACAGTGCACAATTTGTAAAAATTATCAAAGTTAGTTTCTCTAAAATTCACATTTTTGCTAAAGTATTTTTGCTAAAGTACTTGTCCATACAAAACTTTGTAAAATGTTGAAATTACTTTCTGATTGTATTATAAATTTGAACACTTTCTAAGATCAGTTGGTATAAAAATTAAGTCATTTGTATTTGCAATAGATTCTAAAACTGTTTAATTTATGACAGTCATTTTTTGTGCATTTACTTATTTCATGGTAGAGGAGGTTATTTTTTTTCTTTCTTTGTACATTCGCATTTATGGAAATAAGTCAATAATTGTGAACCGCTTTCTAATATTATATATATTTGTTAATTAACTAATTGGAAGACATTACTAAGATGTTCCTTCCTAAAGAAATATTTGCTGAGTATGTTATTTTGTAGTAATTTAGGTCTCCACAAGTCTGCCGCTAGTTGCATTGTTACCAGGCCTAAGTTAAGGAATACTTTCATACACACACAAACACACACACACACACATTAATTTCTTTTTTGTTTCCATCATTTCTAAGACCTCATCATTGCTCACGTGTTCGATCCATGATATTCGCAGCATCCTTCTGTAGAACCACATTTCAGTTGCTTCAAGTTTTTCCTTCATCTTTGATGATATTGTCCAGCATTCACTGCCATATTGAAGAACTAGCAATCCTGTACTCTCTTCCTTGTTTCCAGCGAAATTGTCCTGTTTCTTAATACTTTACTCAACTTCTGGAATGCTTTCCTCGCCATGCCAATTCGCCTTCGAATCTCTGTGTCGAACTTTCCGTCTTCTGTTATAACACTTCCTAGATATTTAAATTTTTGTACCTGCTTGATTTTAGTATCCCCGATCTGTATTTGGCATCTTTGGCTGCTCTTTTTACTGATGACTATGCATTCGGTTTTCATGCAGTTTATTTGTAGTCTTTTCTTATCACGCTCTTCAGCTACCTTCTATGGGAGGTCTTGTAGTTTCCTTTCTGTGTCTGCTATCAGCACTGTATCATCTGCGTACCTAAGGTTGTTTAAATTGTTGCCCCCGATGACAAATCCAGAACTAACTTCTAGGGTTCTCAGAATATTCTCGCTGTACAAGTTGAACAAATCCGGTGAAAAGATACACCCTTGTCTTACGCTCCTTTCTATCTTTGTATATCTGCTGAATTCATTACTTGTCCGTATTCAAGCTGTGTCTGCCAGTAAATATTCTTGATTACTCGTAAGGCTTTCCCAAATATGTCCAGGCTGCCGAGCATCGCCATCAATTCTTTGTGGCGTATTTTGTCAAACGTTTTCGCATAATCAGTAAAGCACAGACATAAGTCCTTCTTTTGTATTGATTTTCAGAGAGCATCCTAATTATAAATATGGCATTCCTTGTTCCAGTGTCTTTGACGAAACGGCACTTTTCTTGTCCTATCTCTGGCCTGATTATGTTTCTTGATCTATTCATCAGAATTCGGACCATCAGTTTTGTTATATGGCTCATTAAACTGATGGTTCTGTGGAGTCCACACTCATTTGCTCCTGGCTTCTTAGGTAGTGCTATGATGATAGACTTGCTGAGGTCATCTGGTATTACACCACTATTATAAATTTCATTTATTATTTCTGTAATTTTCTCTACACCAAATTCTTCCAGGACTATCAGCAGCTCTATGACTATGCCACCTGACCCCCCTGCTTTGTTTCTGTTCAGTTTGGTTATTGCAGATTCCACTTCAGAATTTAATATTTCCGGTCCGTCCTCATCTTTGTGTATTATCGGTTGCTCTCTCTTGTCGTGGAAAAGATCTTTTATATATTCATCCCATTGTTGGAGTATTTCCTCTTTCTCCAAAATGATTGTTCCATCCTTAGATTTTATACATCCTGTTGAAGAGCAGGTTTTTTGTCCTGACAGTTCTTTTATTTCTTTATGCATGTCTGCTTTATTATTCCTGCTCAATCTCTCTACTTCTGCAAATTTGTTATTGAGCCATTCCTCTTTAGCCTGTCTACATTTTCTTATTTCCTTGTGTTGTTCCCTATACTACATTCCATGTCTTGATATAATTTTCTGCCTCCTTTGCATCATGTCGAGTATCTCTTCAGTGATCCACTCGTTTTTTTTTTCTGCACTTAATTTCCTTTATGGCAATGTTGTTTGCTGATGTCACTATTGCTTCCTTTAGCGAGTCCCATTTTGAGTGTCCTTTTCCAATCTGTTCTTCGTATTTGATTTTTACGCGGTTAGTGTATTCTTTCTGTAGGTTGAGGTCATTCACAAGTGTGTCATATTTCAGTTTTGGTGCTGCAGTAAGCTTCTTCAATCTCCGGAGTTTCACCTTTAGTTTGCAGATGACTGGGATGTGGTCGCTTCCACAGTCAGCGCCTGGATAGGCTTTGCTTTGAATCACTGCATTTCGGAATCTGCTGTTTATGCTTATGCTGTCTATCTGGTTTTTGTGTCACCTACTGCGCTTCTACATATCCATAAACGCCGTGAGTGTAATCTTAAAATATGTGGGAAAATAATGTAATGTTTTATTGTATTTTAAGTGATTTGGCTTTAAATTTGCTATAGTTGTTGCTCTTATTTCCTGGTAATGTCGTGTATGGACATCCGTATTTACAAATATCGACACGTTGTTATACACACAAAAAAATCAAAATTCTTTTTAAAATACGAGTGGGCCACCAAATTGTAAGCTTTTCTATATGATTAGAAAATGAAATTATCAATTAACCCATACAAATTAAAACAAGAATTTCTAAGATTTAAAATCTATAAATTATTCTTATTAAGTTTTTAAATGAAAACAATTTTTAAAATATTCTTTGTTCATCAATTTTTTTTCTTAAAACGATAATGTCCATAATATTCTCCTTCTATGTGCCTTGTCCTTTCAGGACGTAGGTGATAATGGCTTTCCAAGTCTCCCTATATCTGATGACTCTTAGCACGCTTTCTCCTGCAACATCTCGCAGTCCCTGTATTGTCATCTACCTGCTCAAGTCCTTCAAATATGTTATCCGCTGCTTTCCTCAGTCTGTTTTTTCCTCTATCTGGCCTGTTAGTATCAGGTTCTCAAAGCCCTCTTTCCTCATTGCATGTTCCAGAAACTTCAGTTGTCTCTTTTTGATGTTCAATATTGATTTCCTTTTCGTTTCCATTCTTTCCAACACCTAATTGCTCACATGCTCGGTCCATGATATTCTCAGCATCCTTCTGTAGAACCACATTTCATCTGCTTCAAGTTTTTTCTTAATCTTTGTTGATATTGTCCAACATTCACTGCTATACTGAAGAACTGACATCACATAGCAATCTAGTACTCTATTCTTTGTTTCTAGTCAAAGGTTCCTGTGTCTTTATTCAGCTTCTGGAATGCGTCCTTCTCCATGCCAATTCACCTTAGGATTTCTGTGAGGCACTTTTCGTGTTCTGTTAGAGAACTTCCAGGTATTTAAATTTTTGTAATTGCTTGATTTTAATAACCCCCAACCTGTAGATGGCATTTTGAGTTGTTCTTTTTGCTGATGACCATGCATTCAGTAGTTCTTTTTTGCCAACCTCTTGAGCAATTTCCTGTAGGAGGTCTTGTAGTTTCCTTTCCGTGTCTGCAATCAGCACTGTATCGTCTGCTTATTTTTACAAAACATTTCAAACAAAACAATTTTACTGAAATAATTCCATTTATTTGTGAATAAACCCTGAATTTTTAATTAAAATCCAACAATTATTTGACATTTATAAAAAGTATAAATATGTGCGTTTTTCACTGGAAAAGTCACTCAAATTTCTATTATGAATCGATGGTTGCTGAAAAAGAAAAAATATAAAAAAATTTTGAAGGTTCAAAAAGTATTAAAAATATAATTTAATAATAAAAAAATCGTTTGGTGATAACAAATATTTTAATAAAACATAAAAATCTTTACAGTAAATTGTTTTTTAAATTAAATTTGAAGCATTTATCTTCATAAATGTTTTTGGCAAAAGGACACGAACCTAATCATCTCGCTGTTATTTATCTTTCTTTCATCTTCTCTCACATACGTATCTATACTTATATATTTGTTATATACCAACCTATGAATGGGAATGTGCCAATCCTCATAAATATGTGGGACACTATTGTGAGTGGGAGATTTTTTTGTCTAGCTAGTAACTGCACTTAGATTCTTTCCTGACATTATCAGACATTTCGCCTTCTGGCAGAGAGTAACGCAGGTGAGGCACCGCCGATTATTTCCCGAGGTTTATGTCTCGGATTACCCATATTAAAAAGGCTTTGCACCTAATTTTGTCTCAAGCGGTGAGGCAACTACATAGTATATTGCTGTTTAGCAGTTAATGACTAGCAGCGGTTAATTACATCACGCAGTTAGTGAGTATTGTAATTTGTTTGTGTTATACACATACACTTTCAGTTTTCTAATCTTTGTGTCGGTTATTTCACATTCAGGAATCTTTCTAGTTTACAACGGTATTATATATATATATATATATATATATATATATATATATATATATCAATTGAATTAATTCATCAGTTTGCCTCATTTTTTTATTTCGTTCATTTTCTTTTCTGTCTATCTATCTATCTGAGTCTGTTCATATCTATCTATCTGAGTCTGTTCATATCTATCTATCTGAGTCTGTTCATATCTATCTATCTGAGTCTGTTCATATCTATCTATCTGAGTCTGTTCATATCTATCTATCTGAGTCTGTTCATATCTATCTATCTGAGTCTGTTCATATCTATCTATCTGAGTCTGTTCATATCTATCTATCTGAGTCTGTTCATATCTATCTATCTGAGTCTGGGTTCATATCTATCTATCTGGGTCTGTTCATATCTGTCATTTCTGGTTCTGTTCATATCTGTCATTTCTGGTTCTGTTCATATCTGTCATTTCTGGTTCTGTTCATATCTGTCATTTCTGGTTCTGTTCATATCTGTCATATCCGGTTCTGTTCATATCTGTCATGTCCGGTTCTGTTCATATCTGTCATGTCCGGTTCTGTTCATATCGATCCATCTATCTGTATCACTCTGTTCATATCTGTCTGTCTGTCTGGGTCTGTTCATATCTGTCTGTCTGTCTGGGTCTGTTCATATCTGTCTGTCTGTCTGGGTCTGTTCATATCTGTCTGTCTGTCTGGGTCTGTTCATATCTGTCTGTCTGTCTGGGTCTGTTCATATCTGTCTGTCTGTCTGGGTCTGTTCATATCTGTCTGTCTGTCTGGGTCTGTTCATATCTGTCTGTCTGTCTGGGTCTGTTCATATCTGTCTGTCTGTCTGGGTCTGTTCATATCTGTCTGTCTGTCTGGGTCTGTTCATATCTGTCTGTCTGTGTTCATATCGATCCATCTATCTGTATCAGTCTGTTCATATCTATCACATTTGCTTTCACCTCTTTCTCTATTTTCGAATTTCTCTCACTTTCTTTCTCTCATTTACTATTAAGTGAGGTTTAATTCATGTTTGTCCTGCTTTATGTCTTTCTGTGTTTGTCTCACATTGGTCCGCTCAACCTCTATCCACCTGTTTTTGTCAATCTTTGACTAATTGAACTTTCAAACAATCACCGAAAAATCCCAGGGTTTTGTTTGATCACTGAACTTAAACACCACTGAAAATTATCACTTCTCTGTCTTCTTCGTTTAGACTACAGATAGGCTCAAAGACTTGTGGGCTTATGCCTGACTAGCCAAAAAAAAACTATGGCCCTATATTTGCCTATCAGTCTCTGCAATCGTGTTCTCTTTTCTAATTTTTTTTTGCCTCCACAATCAACCAGCTTTTTTCATATCATTTTTAATCTTTGTGGTGCGCAGTAATTTAATTAACACATGTATATGTTTTTTTATTCTTACCCTCACCAACAGAACGATTCAGATCAACAAGAAACATAGACGACAAGAACTAAGCTGATCGCTAATAACTTAGACTTATCGCGGTTTGATATCACAGACAAAACTGCAACAATTTCGAAACACATTTTTTTTATTCAATCACAAGACCTCAGCATAACATTTTACATGTACGTCGACATTTGTCATTTAAAAGTAGAAAAAAATAACAAAGATAAAAATCTTGAAAATTCTTTCTTGCTTAACGTCGAAATAAAGAGAAAATCGATTTTTTTATTTGACTTCTCGAATCTGTGACGAAAGTTGGAAATAAAAACGAATTCCATAAATGAAAATGTCTGACAGATGCGACTGGCAGAAGTTGATAAACTTTTCTAAAATGACAAGTGAGAAGTGAACGAAATCAAATGCTTGCGAGCCGAAACGTTTTTCTAGAAAACTGTTACTTTTTACATTCAGTGTAACACGTAGCGCAGGATAAAACAAGGAATCTGGCAGACATATTCGCACACAAAAGCACGCACCCACCCACACACAAAAACACAGACAAATCACATTACTAAACATATACGCAGTCATGTATCGCACAGACCTACACGGACGAGTGTGCACACGGATACTCAACTATACGTCTTTCGCCTAAGGCGATATTCTTTCTCCAGGCATGTTATTTCATTTTTCTTAAATAAACAGAACGCGTGCACACACACACACACACACACACACACACACACACACACACACACACACACACACACACACACACACAGAGGCAAATATGCACAGACACAGAAGTATTCTCACACACACAACTAATATATAGATATATATATCGTAGAACATTTGGTATATTATTCAGGTAAATTCCGATAGAGACGAACTCAAAAAAACTCAATGTGAAATTCATTTATTTAATTTAACAGAGTAATATAATTTCGAAAATTTTTTAGATATACTATAATTTCATGGGTAATACATATTTCACCGCCAAAATATGTATTACTCATGAAATTGTAGTATATCTAAAAAAAATTTCTAATATACGCATCACTCATTCAGTAATGAATTAGAGCACTATAGATATTGGGCGTGTATAATGATAATATGCACGCTAATAAGCCCGCCTTCCTCTACCGAGCGCCCATAACCAAGAGGTAGAATCGCCGACTGACGCCAGTTCGGTCGGGTTTCAATACTGGGTTAAAAACAATCGGAGTCTAACCGTACTGATGAGCTGTGATACGAAACAGATCTGTCTGTAGATGACTATATATATATATATATATATATATATATAGTTAATATTTATATATAGTTGAACGGAAATGTATTTCGTCACTGTCATAACTAATATTATCGACATATGCACACACTTAGTCCCTCTGTGGTTTAGATGCCTTTAACACATTATTTTCGCTTACATAGACTAACATTAATAATAAACATCTTATGTTTTTATTAAGCGTTGTCACACACACTTAAACAGACACAAGTTTTAACTTTCCCATTAATATTCATCTATTGCTTTATCACACGTGACACATATCTGACCAATGAAACTATACCCCAATCAACATGCTATCTGTTGGATTTTTAAATCATTTGTTTTTAATAAACCTCTGAAGAAGCGTGTTAAAGTGAAACATGTTAGATTAAAGACACTTTTTTCCTACTTGTTTTTTACTTATTCTGTTCATCTTGTCGGATTCCGATCCATATACTCATATCATATATATATATATATATATATACATATATATATATATATTAATGCAGGTTTCATTGAATAGTATAGACAAGTTTTGTCTATTAATTTTGTGTAGGATCCGTTCATACCGTCTGATATACTTGATGGTGATGTCGTTGAAAGACAACAAAAAATCACAGTATTTGTTGAATTTTTTATCGGGTCTAAGCTTTCGGCTCACATAAGCCATTATCAAAGAGTAAATATTAACACACAGTAAACATAGAACATTTAAGCTATTAACAATAAAGATAATTGAATTGAAAATATAAGTCCATCCCTACTGTGGCGGATGGCCGAAGACAGTGACAAAATAGTGGTGTTATGGTCCCTGGTCTGATTACAGACATTTGAGTACGTTGTTGGAAATATCGAAATTGATTGTATTCAAACCAGGTTTAAATTGTTTAATGTAGAGTGCTTCGAGGATTTTTAGTTTCTGCTTATTATTTTCTTGTTTGAGTATGTACGTGTTATCAACAAGCGTTTTTCTCAGAAGTGTGCGTTGATAACCGTGTTGTTCTAAATGACGGAATATATTTGAATTTTTATTTAAGTGCAACGTCAGACGCCGTGAGAGCGAATTTGTGGTGTGGCCGATGTAGATATTATTGAGGTTGTTAGAGATACATTCTCTAAATGGACATATGAATTTATATACTACATTGGTTTTTTGCAAATCACTAACGGTGGGGGAAGAGTCGTTGCGGACAAATGAATTAGATGTAGTGGATTTAGTGTAATATATAATAAACTTAATTCTTTTGTTAGTCTGTCGGAGAAATATTAGTATTTATGAGTTTTTTTAGGATGTTTTCATCTAGTTGGTAGTTGGAGTGCATCTGGCTACGGTATAAGAGAGTGATATGTTTAGGATTGGTTGGGTTAGTATCATGTGTTATTTTTTCCATGTTAAGCTTTTTAAGAAAATAATGTATTTGTTCATCAACTATGTAGTTGTGAAAATTATTATTGATGAGTGTCTGTTTTATGTTTTTTAGTTCACTGTAGAAGATCTGATTTGTAGATGAATTGACTTTTGCACGATATAATAGATTTTTCATAATGGCTATTTTGTAATAGTGGGGGCATTCACTGATATAATTGAGTGTGGAGGGATTTTTATTAGTGGGTTTTTGATACGGTGAGATAGTAAATTTATTGTTGTCAGTGTTAATTAATATATCAAGAAAAGGAATTTTGTTATCTTTGCTAAGTTCATAAGTAAATTTTAAAACTGAGTTATTTTGAAACTGTTTTTGAAGTTGTAAGATTTCATCAGTATTTTTAATTGACAGTAGGATATCATCAACATATCGTAGATATATTGATGGTTTTGTAAATTTTGCAAAGGTAGTATGTTCAATGTTAGACATGTAGAAATTACTAAAAATCGGACCAAGCACTGAACCCATGGAGACTCCGTCACGTTGTATATATATATATAGTGTTGTTTGGATCAACAAAAGGCACTTCAGTAGTACAAGCTAGTAGAATTTTTCTTAGGATGTTGGGATTAATTTTGAGTGGGGGTAATGAAGGATTACTGTAAACATTTCTTATAATTATATCAATAGTTTCACTGACGGGTACATTAGTAAAAAGGTTTTCCACATCAAGTGAAGCTATGATTTCATTATTAGGTTTTTCACTCTTGAGGATTTGGATTGCCTCTAGGGTTGACTTTATGCTGTATTTACTCGGAAGGTAGTGTGTGATAAGATGGTTAATATATTTAGTTAACTGGTATACAGGAGTAGGAATTTGGGATATGATAGGGCGGAGAGGATAGTTAGGTTTATGAGTTTTTATGGTTCCGTATATGTAACCAGGTTTATAGTCACCAATAATTTTAGGGAGTTTTAAGGAATTCTGATCAGCGTTGTTGGCACTAATGAGTTTATTAAGTTTAGATTTTAGTTGGTGTGTCGGGTTTTTGTTAATTTTTTTAAATTTTGTGTGGTCATGGAATATGTGGTTGAGTTTTGTGTTGTAATCTGATTTGTTAAGTACAACAAAGATGTTAGCCTTGTCAGCTTTTTTTACAATTATGTGAAGGTGGTTGCGTAGTTCGTGCGCGGCACTTTTTAGTTGTTTCGATAGAATTTTTGAGGAGCTTCTGCTTTTATCATGGCGATCTTTGATTGCCTCAGCCTTAAGTAGATCTTTCAGTTCGGGTTTAACGGTTATAAGTTTTTCATCTTGTAATTTAGTGATGCTTTGATAGAGCGTTTCTATTTCAATTTTTTTAGTAAGCTGGTTATACTTACGGTATATATGGCAGTTAGGTCCAAGGCTGAGTAATTCTTTTTGGTGCTTAGTTAGTTCGTGGTTGGAAAGATTTATGAATTTATCGAATTTTTTGGGAAGAGTGATCGTGCCATTCTATAGTGAATTAAGTTTTTTGACAATTTTAGCACGGTGTTCAACTTCAGATTTTGCAGTGATTTTGGATAGTCTGAGTATTATTTCTTCTAGTTGGTTTGAGGTAGTTATATCTTTCAGTTTGTTGTAGAGGTCATGTTTGTTCTTGTATAATGTGTCAAGATTTTCTTTCGCCGTTTCAATTTGCCTTTTCACAAGGCTCCATTTATATTTCAAGGTGGTGATGGTGTGTTGGGCTGCTGGATGATGTAATTTAAATTGTGTGTATTTTGGCAGCATTTTTTCATTAATGCAGGTTTCATTGACTAGTATAAACAAGTTTTGTCTATTAATTTTGTGTAGGATCCGTTCATACCGTCTGATATACTTGATGGTGATGTCGTTGAAAGACAACAAAAAATCACAGTATTTGTTGAATTTTTTATCGGGTCTAAGCTTTCGGCTCACATAAGCCATTATCAAAGAGTAAATATTAACACACAGTAAACATAGAACATTTAAGCTATTAACAATAAAGATAATTGAATTGAAAATATAAGTCCATCCCTACTGTGGCGGATGGCCGAAGACAGTGACAAAATAGTGGTGTTATGAATGCAATCAATTTCGATATTTCCAACAACGTACTCAAATGTCTGTAATCAGACCAGGGACCATAACACCACTATTTTGTCACTGTCTTCGGCCATCCGCCACAGTAGGGATGGACTTATATTTTCAATTCAATTATCTTTATTGTTAATAGCTTAAATGTTCTATGTTTACTGTGTGTTAATATTTACTCTTTGATAATGGCTTATGTGAGCCGAAAGCTTAGACCCGATAAAAAATTCAACAAATACTGTGATTTTTTGTTGTCTTTCAACGACATCACCATCAAGTATATCAGACGGTATGAACGGATCCTACACAAAATTAATAGACAAAACTTGTCTATACTATTCAATGAAACCTGCATTAATGAAAAAATGCTGCCAAAATACACACAATATATATATATATATCAACAACTGGTCGCATACTACAGGTGGTCTCTGAGTAAAGGTTAAGAGACATGACCTATTTACGCCAGGAACGTATATTCCACTCATCAGAATGTACATATTAATAATTTACCATGCAATCTGGTAGTAAATCAATGAGAGCATAAAAATGGCCTAACTTTAAAGAAATTTATTCAGCATAATTCATTTTAAAACTTTAAAAATCGTATTTACAACGGTCAAGAATAGACCAAAATATTTATTCACAACAAATATTTAGTAAGTGGACGTAAAAAAAATTCTACGGTTTCAGTTTTTTCTTAGAAGTGTGTGATAGCAAAAGAGAATCTGTTATAATACATGGAAAAAGCATACAAAAAACTGACAGCGATCGTGGATGGGGGCAGAGAAACAGAAAGATAGAGATAGATATACCCAGATAGAAATAGAGTAGATAGATACACAAAAAAATAAAGGAACGAAAGAGATGGATACTGGAGAAAGGGACATAATTGTGATTTTTCCCAATCCCTGAATTTATCCAAGTTTGTACAAAGACTGCGAGTAATCTCGTGAACATGTCAAATGCAATACATGTTGTTCAAAACAGTCGATGTTTGACCGTGAGGTGAACTCAGGCAATGTACATTTCAACAAGAAATAATAGGTTGACACAACACGACAATAACAAAACAATGAGGAAATGTTCCTGGCTTGGATCAAATCAAAATTAAATAAATTACTCATTTAGTTTCTTCTAATTTAGAAGTTCACAGTGTACTACCCAAATGGATTTTTTAAAGCGGTCGCTTCATCAGTGATTTTCACTCGTTGATGTTAGTCACTGGTCGCGTTCTGGAGGTGATCGCTCACTTCATTAGCGACCGTTTATTATATGTACAAAATATTGCACAATCAGTGGCGATAGCAATAAAAGAATAACTGAAGATTGCTGAGTGCATGAAACTCAGTGTTGTACTAAAAAAATGGAAGAAAATTTAGTTTATTTATTCAAACATTATTTGTAATGGATACTCTGTTTTTATAATTAAGCAGTATATTTATATATATCTACCAGCCTGAAAAATCTAGAAATCTTGTTAGGAAATCATGCGTTCTCTGGCAGGCTTTGAACCTCCCTTCCCCTAGGGCAATCTATTAATTTATCTGATGTGTCTCAGACTACTCGACCACGAGAGATTTGCAGTTACACAAAGCTTGAATTAATCATTTAAACAGTTCCCTCATTTTTTGTAAAAAGAAAATAATTGTTTCATTGTGTAAACTTAATATCTACTCAAATACTAATATCTGTTATAAAAATGTTTAAACAAATAAATTAAAAATATGCATGAGTTAATCAATGTCGTTATATATATATATATACTGCCACCGGTGAGCAGGGGATTACATAGAAGAAAGTGATGAAAAAGAAGGACAAGTCATAGAGGGTGTCAGGAAGTGAGTAAGAGAAGAATATGAATACTGGTGTAATGGCAGTGGGGTGGACGGATAAAAGAGCAAGAGAGAGAGAGAGGATGTAAATCAGTGAAGCAAGTGTAAGGAAGAAAATGTCCACCAGCTGGAAGTGCGAGTAAAGAAGCTCCTATAGTAGTAGTTGCGGTTACATTTTATTGGTTTCACTGTAAAAGAATGGGACCTATTTGCTAGTCTAGCAGCTCGAGTAAATTCTTATATAAAAGAAACCAGGTAGCTAAGTTCGTCGGAGCAGAAGCCGTGAAAATATTTGTAGACAAGAAACAATGAAACCACATTACGCCAGTGCGTAAGTGACTGCATCTGAGCTGCCCATTACAGGTTCACCGTTGGATTTTGTCAAGAACTCCGAGGTGAATAGCAAGGGCACCTGACCATTTATGAAGGATATTTTTTTTTATTGTTATGGTATGAACATTAATATGGGGGATGAAACAGTTTTCTTTTCAACTTTTTTTTATATATTTGTTATATATTTTCGCTTGGGAAAATAGGGGTTCTGTTGGGAAATGTGATACTGAAGGAAAAAAAAGGGGTAGCAGATTAATATTTTAATAATATTCAACTAAAAATGTAAATATTTCCCCCCGTAATTTTGAAACAAAAACAAACGCAATGTTGTTTACAATGTTACACAAAACATCAACTCACGTTTACGCAAAACAAAAGAAAATAGATTTTTTGAAAGGAATTTTGTAACAATTTTTAAACAAGTTTTTATATAATTATTTTTTTTATATAACTAAGTTTAAAAGTGAGGTGGCGACTACAAGCGCTCGGAAATTGCAACAGGCTGCATTAATAATCTAATAAAAAATGTCCTGAGTTGCACGGGCAACGCCGGCTAAGATGCTAGTATATATATATATATATATATAATTGGTTTCATTAAAAAAGACAGACAATATATTACGGTTACGTTTTCATAAAATTTTCATGTGAAACTTTGTCTATCATTTTTAATGGCACGAAAAACTAAAAAGCAATAGTTGTTTCCAATTAAAGCGAAGCCGTAGACTGAAAGAAAAATGAATGGATGTAAGTCAAATTTTGAATCAATATCAAATAAGTTTTTTTCGTTGTGAACTGAATTTTGAAGGCTAAATAAGTCCTCTGAGTAAATGGTATCATGGCTGAGACTAAGAACTACAATTATACCTACTTAGAGCCAAACCCGAAGCAAAACCTACAATAAAAGGCTGAAAAACATACAAACATACAGGCAGATAAAAAGACACACACAAAAACATCTTGCCTTATATATGTTATCGATTTTCTGCACTATTGTAAGAACTGCAACCTTGAAACTTCTGAATATCGTTTCTTATGTCTTTGTCTATGAGTGTATTAAATCTGATTAAAATCGGACCGCTCCTTCTATAACCCGATTTTTTTCGATTATCGATTTTCGATATTTATCGGGGGTACCTCATCACAAAACCTAGGTACGAACATTCGCAGACGCTTATAGTACAACTGTGTAAATTTTCCAGAAAACTGATTCAGCAGTTTCGGAGTCAATAGGTAACGGACACACACACACACACACACACACACACACACACACAAAAGTTCCATTTATAAATAAGTTTAGATGAGGAAGGAGGGCTTGGAGAATATGATACACGCAGTTCGGATAGAGGGAAAGAAAGACAGGGGAAACAATTCACGTTTCTACCTCTGCTGGTTCATAGGTGAAAGTCCTAGAGTTGGGCAATTGAATCAATAAAATCAGGCGACCTCTACGAAGAAACGCCTTCGCCTATTAATGTAGTTTATCAAATTACCAACGCGAGCATCGTCGACATTCTTTGAACCTAATCTTCACAAAAGGATTCCCACTTTTCATCATCCTTTGTTCAGGTTTTGTTTGTACACAGCGAATTAGCGATAAATATTTCGTTGGTTCGTGTTCAAAATCCGCGCAAAGGGAAATCACTGGTATCATTCATCCGGTAATTTGAGTAGCGGAGTGGTTGCTGGCATGGCCTCTATTGACCAGCTGATGAGAAGAGGAATATATAGTTGAATGCCAACCTATTGCGAAATTCTTATCTGTGATTGAAACCAATTGACAGGGGGATATCTGAGGTTTTATATATATACACACATATGTGTGTGTGTGTAATTCATATAATACCATATTCAGTCAGTAACGTTTAAATTAATTTCTGAGAAAGGAGAAAAAAAACTTTTGACCTCATATTCAAAGCATTTCTGGGAAAAATTCTGTATTTGCAATTTTTCTCTATCACAAAGTGTTACATTTGCGCACATATATATATATATATATATATATATATATATATATATATATATATATAAGGAAAAAATTGCGAGAAGCCGTGAACGCACTTTTTTCTTCTATATCTGTTTTTCTTGTTGGAACAAACACTATTTCTGTTTTTAAGTCACTGGTACCCCCGCCACAAGAATTTATTTGTATAACCAGACTGACAACAAACTCCCACCCATTTACAGTTAGGTCAACCAAATATAGCCGACAATTCTATTTCACCAGCGTCTTTTCTCGCTCTTCTTCCTGAGGAACTCCCTTCGCTGTACTTTCTTTCCTGAAGGAAATCTCTTATCTACTTGACTCCAGTCCTTCCTACATCACCCTATATATCTTTTTCTTTCCCTCTACCTTCGCAACTGCCTTCCCACTTGTGTTCCCATCCTTTTCTTGCTCTTTCTGTGACCCCCCCTGTAACTAGCCCGTCTTTCTCCTCCTATCTAAACTCTTACTCTTATGTAGCCCCCTGTGAATCAGTGGCAGTACAGCCTTGCTTTGGGTGAGACGATTAAAAAATATATCT
Organism: Ascarosepion bandense; assembly: GCA_037127315.1. NCBI lineage: Eukaryota > Metazoa > Mollusca > Cephalopoda > Sepiida > Sepiidae > Ascarosepion > Ascarosepion bandense. The sequence goes on along the minus strand of JBBBDQ010001362.1, from coordinate 1,213,195 downwards.
TTTATATATATGAAATTATTTGTATATATATATATATAATTTTGTTTTAGGGTAGCTATTTTACTTTTATCCAAATTTTATTAAAAATGACTCGCAAGAAACTGCCGTTAATTTTTTAATATAATTTTTTATGTGTTCTTATAATTTACTTTATTTTTCTGCGCATAAATTATGTAAAAGTTCTCGTCTAAGTGCTTTCGACTTTCGGCTATATTTTGGCCATTATCAAGGCATGAATGGATTTTATTTTTACTTTTAACTGAATGTTTGGATTGTGTTAACTAGATTTATAGGAATGATTTATTCCTAAAATGAAAAGCGTTCGTGCATACAAAACTTTAGACATAAACCAAAATTGAAAAAGCTAGACACGGAGAAGGGGTAATTAAGGAGCCCTGACTAAAATAAAACAAATACTTTTAAATAAGACCGTAGTGGGTATAAAACATAAAAATAATTACTCAGTATTAAACGAATAAGACAAAAAAAGCGAAAAAATTTCACTGAGGTCACATTTTCTTTAAAATTCAGATGTGAATCGAAAGATAGTTTTTATTTTTTATTATTACCATTATGTTCTCTATAATGATTGTTTACAAGCAAAGAGAACGATAAATCTTTGATGTCTGCTTGTAATAATATTGTCTTTGTCTTGTCATTGTTTCTCTAACCATTACAGTCAGTGTGTTTTGGTTTAACTTTTAATAAACAAAGTATTAAGAGAAATGAAAATTTCTTTAGAAAAAGAAGTGTTCTGTATTGCTATGTAATATCAGACCTCTTATAGGGCAGTAAATGCTGGACAGTTTTCTCGCCATTAAACAGACGACTTGAAGGAATCTTTGCACTGATGAAGAGAGGGTTTTAAGCAATTTACTAACAGACAAAGAGACGGGTTGAGGAAAAGTTTTCACTGGTGAAGAGACCGTTTGAGGCAATTTTCTAAGTGTGAAAGAGACAAATTGAAGCAATTTTCTCACTGAGGAAGAGACCAATTGAGGCAATTCTTTCACTGGTGAAGAGACAACTCGAAGAATTTTTTTCATTGACAAAGAGACGGCATGAGGCAATCTTCCCACTGATGAAGAAATAGCTTGAAGAAATTTTTCATTGATGAAGAGACGGCTTGAAATATTTTTCTCACTGATGAAGAGACGAATTGAGTCATCTTTTTAATTGCTGAACAAGACGGCAAAGCAAATTTCTCACCGATGAAGAGATGGCTCCAAGCAGTTTTTCACTGATGAAGAGACAGCTGGAGGAAATTTTCTTACTGATGAAGTCTATTGGAGGCAACTTTTCTCTAGGATGCAATTTGAGGCAATTTTCTCAGTGGTCAAAGACGATTTCAGGCATTTTTCTCACATGATGAAGAGATCCTTTCAAGCAAATTGCACAAAATTTTGATCCAACTGAATATTTATACATGAACGCTCAATTTAGGAAGTCTGAGGTGGTATTTAACAAACTGTTCTGATCTCGTTTGTTATAACCACAAAAGCTTGGTTTGTATAGCTTATTCTATTCAACTCTGGAGTTTTCAAAATGAACACTTTATTCCTTCCACAGGGGCTGACAGTTCGGACTCTGTTCTTCTATTAAGTTCATGAAACTAACCATGATCTTCTACAATTTTCAGTTCCCGAAAACATTTTTTCCAATTTTTTTATTGAACTCCTTCTTCAGTTTGAGGGCGATTTCTAATGGCAAGTTTATAGTAGGAAACTTTCTTTTTTAATTTAATTTTTGGTTTTTTGATGAGGGGTTGAATTTGGATTTCCGGATTCCAAATTGTATTGTGACTTTTGTTGGCGCAGTTTCCGATGCGTAAATTTTTAAGACTACTGTGTCTGCTTGTCTATTGCTTTTAAAGCATCTTGCTTATTATTTCGCTTGTTATAAGAATTGTCGACTCCCATTTATTTCTTCAGAAGGGTATTATCTTTTAAAACATTTTAAAATCTATTTTCGATTTTGTGCTATTACCCCTTATTTATAACAGCACTGAGAAAGCATCTTTCCCGCCTATTATTAAGAACGTACGTTTTGAACATATTTTGTTTTTACAAATGACGGTTTCTCTTAATGGGGTTTTAGAAAAGCGGTTTAGAAAAATGACTTCTCGCAAATCTTTTTTTCTTACTGATTAAAATTTTAATTTGTTATCTTTAGCAAACGTTTTCTGGTAAACAATGTGTTTTCTTTTTTTTTTCTTTTTTTCCCCTTTTTTTTTGTCCCTTGATTCTTAAAAGTTTCATTTTCTTCAATATTCATTTCTGCTCTTGATGCAATAATGTCTTTTTAACTAAAGAATTTACAAATGAGCTAATAAGAAAAGAAGGATCCCCAGCGATTTTAAGCTCTTTAGTGAATGTTAAAATCTCTTCTTTCTCTTTCTCCTTTTTCCTTTCTCTTTTTCTTTTGTTCCTTCTGTCTTTCTGTCTTTCTTCACTTCTCTTTCTCTCATTAGAATATTGACTTTGGATTAATGCATGACTGATTCAAACGAGACATCTTTGTCCGAATATTACGGCGGGGATTCATGACGTTTATCTTTGATTCGCTAAGAAGGATCAGTGGAATCATTTCAATGCTGGTTTCGGATTAAATGGGATTTATCTGCGAAATCAAAACTTCAGAGACAAGGCTTTATCAGAAAAGTTATTATTTGATATTAGTCTTTAATAATAAGAGATATTATTAGTTTTAGCATTAGTATTGTTGTGACGGAGTTTTCGCATTAGGAAAATCGAATACATTCCGCTGTAGATCAAGTGGCAGCAAATCCTGTCAGCACTCTATTCTCTTCTCGTCATGTTAGATGATCCTATTAATGTTATTGATGTGCAATAGTTTGATTATTCTTTGTCTTTATTTGTTCTGATCACTATGAAACTATGTTTAAGACTTCTGAACGCGCCAGAGATCTATAGATGCCAACAATTATTATTACTATTTAAGAACAATAAATAATATATATATATATCCATTCCTATACATACCGCCTGATGAGACATTGAAGTTTCAATGTCGAAACAAATGTACCATTTGTAGTGGATATATATATATATATATATATATGTGTGTGTGTGTGTGTGTGTGTGTGTGTGTGTATGTATGTGTATGTATATATATATATATATATATATATATATATATATATATATATATAAACATGTTACGGAGATTAACGAATTTTAACGAAACTTGGTTATAAGCAACCGACAATTTGTAATGAATTATTTTAAAAATTCGGTAAAAATGTTCAAAATAAGTCATTACATATATATATATATATATATATATATACAGGTGAACTATGTTTAAGACTTCTGAACGCGCCAGAGATCTATGGATGCCACCAATTATTATTATTATTATTATTATTTAAGAACAATAAATATTATATATATATATATATATATATATATATATATATCCATTCCTATACATACCGCCTGATGAGACATTGAAGTTTCAATGTCGAAACAAATGTACCATTTGTAGTGGATATATATATATATATATATATATATATATATATATATATATATACAGGTGAAGAGAACCAACAGTTTTACAATTCCGAGTTCTCCCGTATTTACTTTTTTTTTATAAAAGCGCTCAATACAACAAATATTGTAGAGCATAAAATAATTATTTTCTTTTTTATTAAAATTAATATATTTTACATTGCGACACGGAAATGTCTTTTTCGAGATATCTACCTCGTCATCAGGCAATGTTAGATCATTGTTGTGAAAATGATTTTCATTTAAACAAAGAAACATTATGCTTGTTATTTATAGATATGGTTAAACAGAAAAAAATATGTTTTTAATTTGACTAATCAGAAAAGAGATTCACTTTAAATTTGAAAAAAGTTTATTTTTTTTGGTGAATACATGATTTCTTCTTTCAATCTTAACGGCAAAAGTTTCAGCCTATTTCAAAACCCCATTTCCATTGATGTATCCATCATTGTTACAATTTTTTTTCCTCTAGTTTTCTCTGTATCTCATCATTTTTTAAAGAACAGAAAGAAAATATTTTATATTCTAGATTTAACTTAAAAGGACATATGAGTGTAATTATACTATTTTTATTTCGATTCAGAACGCATTTTATTCTAAGTTTTCAAAACTTTTTAATTCATAAATAATCTTTTTTAATATCCATTTATTTTTTAATTCATTTGATTATTTTTATAAAATCTACTATATCATTGTTATATATATTCTAATACAGTTCTTAATATCATAATACAATCTTTTAAATATCCATTTATTAAAAATTTAAATATCAATTTAATTATTTTAATAACCATTTAAATATTATTCTTATAAACAAAGTTATTAGATATATGCAAGATAATAAAAATTTTTATTTTTTAAGAATATTTTTTAAATCATATTCTAAGGTGAACACTTTGCAATGTTTACATATGACATTTATTTGATTATATTGATTTAATAGATTTTTATTCTTAAAAAATTTAATAGTATATACTTTTTCATATAGACACAAGGGGCATGGGTCGTTTAAAGACTTAAATGTTCTTGCTTTTTTTTTTAACTTTTTGTATTCTAACATGGGTGTTTTATTTGTTTCTTTTAGATACCATTAATATTTCGATAGGGATGTTCTCCTGTTGTACTTATTATTAAATGAAGACGTGTGTTGATAAAATCGTTTTTTTTTTGTTTTTTTTTTCAGAGAGTTCTTCGTACCCATATAAATCTTTACATTATTAGGATATTCCACAGAAAAACTATTACATTGAGGGACAATTGATTCTCTAAGGCACCTGTTTTACAAAGGACACTCTATAGAGTTTCTACAATTACATTTATTATGGCTCAAATAGTTAATTATCAGTTATTGAATTATTCTTATTTTCAATTAGATTTACATTTTTATTTAAAATACTATTATTATTTTTATATTTTTTTCCAAAATATTTATACAATTATAATTTAATTTATGTGTATTTTTATTGAAAATCTTACTTAATGGATTATTCTTCGGAAAGTGTTTCTTAATCAAAGCGAGGATTTTTACCCGATTTACTGTTAATGATTTGGTCAAAAGAGGGTGTATACCAAATAATATTTCTATAGCAATCTTTTCTTCAGGGGTCTATGTTGAACGGTAACTTTAGTTAATATATATGTGTGTGTGTGTGTGAGTGTATTAATACACGTAACATGTATATTAAAATAATAGAGAATTTTTTAATATAACTGCAAAGGATATTTTGGATAGTAAATTGTGTGATAGTGCACATGTGTATTTATATAGAAACGATTGTCTGTATGGATGTATGTTGGACTGTAGCTTTAGTTAATATAAGTGTATATGTGTGAGTATAAATCTATAAGGAGACATTTCCGGTTGAATCTTTGAAATGTAGCGATATGTTAGCATGATTTTGTATTTGGATATTTTATATAAAAGTGTAATGTGATGTCTGTTCTTCTGTATGAAAGTGAATGCTGGACGATTTCTTCAAAGATGAAGGGGAGAATGGTTTTTCAGAAGGATGCTGAGGATACCATGGATTGAGCACGTGACTAAAAACGAGGTGCCGGAGAGGATGGAAACGAGGAGAAAACTCATATTTAATATGAGGAAGAAACAGATGAGGTTTCTAGAACATGTAATGAGGAAGGAGGGCCTGGAGAATTTAATACTCACAGGATGGCTAGAGGGAAAGAGAAACAAGGGAAAAGTAATACAAAATCTACTTGATAGGTCTGAGCAAATGGATGGCAGAGTGGAGTTTGGGAGTGATACCAAAAGGAAGAATTTTGAGAGCGACAAGAGACAGTCAAGTGGAAGTCTATGGTCGCATCCGTCCTAAAGGGCTGCGGGATAATAATAATAATAATATTAATAATAATAATAATAATAAGTATGTGTGGAATACTGTTGTCACTTCTATGTGGGTTCCTGAAACGCAGCTTGCTTGTGATAAATGTTTTTTAGCTCCAACTTTGTTTCTTTTATAAAGAAGGAATTAGTATTAATGAAGAAAGAATTACTATTATTTCATTGTTTTTTATGTACGTTTTGGTGCAGTGGATATCGGCACGGAACGAGAAATTGGGGATCTGAGTTCGAATTCTAGTTAAATTCCCTGCATTCACTTACGCGCAAATATCATTGGGAAAGGTTTCAATCCGTCTCTTCCCTCGAGTTATGGGTTAAATAACAAGACAGATTGAGTTCTATAGCCTTGGCTGGCAACCAGTCTATTGCGGAAAGTAATGGCAACCTTATTCGGGCTAATCTTCTGCCCAGTTAGTCATGTCTCTTGAGACATGATCGGCCAAGCGTGTATTACGTATGGCATATAACTGACTGAGACATGACTTTTTTTTAATCATATCACCCCGAGCAAGATGGTAACGCCACTGATGTGCAGGGGGCTACATAAGAGTGAAGAGATTGGAAAAGAGAAAACCGGAAACCGCATCCTAAACAGGAAACAAGGGATGAGCCTCTTCACCTGTTCAATAGATGTGGGTGGAGTGTGAACCGGGTGATAGTTTAGTCTATCTACTCCAATTGTGTGTATGTATGTATGTATATATATATATATATATATATATATATATATATATAAAGGCAAAATGCTTGTGTGTGTGTCCGCTTATCTGTCTGTATGTCCCCCACACAAATCCACCACTCCTATCCAACTCTCACCAAACTTCACACAAACATTTCCTAGGCCAAAGTCCGAGCTTAGTTTCAGCAGAAAGCTGGCGATGTATTATAATGTTTTAAGCAGGCGTGTATAGTTATTAGTAATGCTATTATTATGCTTTCAAAATAGTTTCTCCTTTTTCTCCTTAAAAGGTTATGCTGGCATTAGTGAAATCAAAGTTATGTCCGACATCGTTTCGATGTAAAACATGATAGTTGGGACGTCTATCTAAATATAAGTCTCTTTTTTGTTCGTAGGTACGGGTTTTTAGATTACGTGCTGTCTCACCTACTTGCACGTTTTTGCATTGTAGATATTTTATCAAAAGATCCCTGCATTTGAAATTGTGTTTGATATATTTTTCCTCCTCATTATATCATCAATAATATTGGAGGTGATGGGGACGATCCTAGTATTTGGGATGGCTATTTTGTTTGCTGTTTTGTTTCATATATTTATTTTGAAAAGCCATGGAAACGAAAAGGAAATTAATACTGAGCATCAGGAAAAGACATCTAAAGTTCCTGGAACATGAAAAGAGGAAGGAGAGTTTTGAGAACCTTATACTAACAGGCCACATAGAGACAAGGAAAAGCAGCAGATAACATTTGAAGAGCCTGAGCAGGTTGATGACAGAACGGTAATTGCGTGTTGTAACAGGAAAAAGCGTGCTAAGCGGCACCAGGGATAGAGAAACCTGAACGGCCATGATCGCCTACATCCTTACAGAACAAGGCACATAGAAGAAGAAAAAGATTTTGCTTGCGAGTTTAGTTGAAAGGTTGTTGAATAACAGTATTATCAAGTGTGTTTCATTTTCCTTGAAAGTATCGTTTTTTGTTGGAAGGTTGTGAATTTTATAAACTTGTCCTTTAGCTGTGAGGCTGAAATATTGTGAGTGTGGAAGAAGTTTGAATGTTTTCTTAATATATTACGTATTCTAATGACACTACATGATACAAATCCTATATCATCCTTCAACTTTCATCTAAGACCAAGCTGTTGTCTGTCAACCATTACAGGCAACCTCTCCTGCCTCCCATAAGCATGGACCAAGTGATTCTCCCGGAGAGTAATACACTACACCTCCTCGGACTTACCCTGTCCTCAGACCTCAAATGGAACCACTATATTGAATCCATAGCAAAATCTACTGCTAAGAAGGTTGGGTCACTATGTCGATCCAGGATGTTTTTTCCACCTGAATCCATCCTGCATATATACAAATCAACCATCCGTCCGTGCATGGAGTACTGCTGCCATTTATGGTCAGGTGCCCCTGCCGTTCTCCTCAGTGTTCTTGACAAGCTCCAAAGGAGAGTCTGTAATGTGATAGGTACTGATCTGGCGAATCGACTGCAGCCACTTCCCCAACGCCGAAATGTGACCTCCCTTTGTCTGTTCTATAAATACTTTCATGGCTTCTGCTCGGACGAGCTTAAGTCACTGATGCCTCCTCAACAGCTGTTTACTCGTGCAACTAGACTGGCAACTGGGTCTCACCCATTCACAGTCAGGTTAGCCAAATGCAGACGACAATTCTACTCCTGCAGCTTCTTCTCTCGCACTTCCCGCCTGTGGAACTCGCTCCCGTATTCTTGCTTTCCTGACGGCTACAACCTCCAGCAATTTAAATGCAAAGTCAGTACTCATCTACTAACCACTGAACTCTAGCTCTCTCCCCACCCCTGTATAACCTTCCCTTTCTCTCCACCTATGTATGTCATCGCACCTGCTTTCTATTGTTCCTTTCTAACTAGTTTGTACTCCTCACTCTTTTCTAATTAATCTTTTTACATTTATGTAACCCCCTGCACATCAGTGGCGTTTCCGCCTTGCTCGGGGTGAAATGATTAAAAAAAAAACACAAAATTAAATTGCACACCCGCAAAATCGGATTCAAACTACTAACAACATTTTGGATAAACAAAGGTAAATAAGGTACATTAATTACACTGTTCTGATCGTTCTCCTCGTCTTTATTACTATGATTACGACGTCTTTGTACTCTCCGGCCATCTTCAGGTGCCATGAACTTTGAACCGAACCCTTTATTTCGGTCACTGATGTGTATCATTCACATTCTATATGGGATGCAACTTTCGGATGCCATAGTTATCTTCCTTTATTTTTTATCACTGCTGTAACCAGGTATTGAACTCACAACTCTCATATTGCAATCTCTGAAGCTAATGATTTTCTCTAGCACTCCGCATTACTGGCTCCCATATTGTATTCATTTCTATGCATGGCCGGCTTGTAGCTTAACATATGCGCTGATTCCTTAAGTTTACGTAGTTTCCAATGACGTTCTTAATCAATTATTTCAACTTCATCCCACAGGGGACAGTGATCACCTTTCTCCCCCTCTATGTCGTCAGCTACGCCTGATTTTTCTGTTTCCTCCTCGTGTTACACGCTTGCGATATTCATGCAGTCCTACCTTAAGGGGGTAACCCTTTTCTTTTTGATATTTCTTCCCGCAACTGCATGGAATTGCATGCACGAAGTCCTTTGTCGTGTTATCCTCTATTGAAGATCTTACTCGGGAGCGCTATCTTCAAAGTGTCGAACCACTTTTGAATTTCTTCCTGATGTTATATGGACAACTGATTCTTGGCAATAAAGACGAGAACAACATTCAGAACAGTGTAAATAAAGTAAATGCTACCTTATCTCAGAAGTATAGACAAATGATGAATAAGGTAACTGATATGAAATCTCAACTAAGCATTGAAACCTGAACGATTACTATCTTTCCGAGTGGGTTAAATAAATTGTTCAGCTCGAAATTCTTAGGTTATAAAACAATGGCTGGCTACTCGTATTCGTGGATTACCGTCTACCAGAACAGTTACCTAATCCCTATTCAGATGCCTGCTCAGGCACAATTGTGTTTGTTCAAACCCACGGAGCCCACCTATGGTTTATACTGCAACAATGCTGAGCGGACTTTAGTTACAGTTTCTGGGAGTGAGTGCGTTATCTAACGTAAACAACTGTCTGAACACAGACACAACTCCTCAAAGGAGCCGTCTACCCAATCGTCTACCCATCAACAACTCCTCAAAGGAGCCGTCTACCCAATCGTCTACCCATCAACAACTCCTCAAAGGAGCCGTCTACCCAATCGTCTACCCATCGACAACTCCTCAAAGGGGCCGTCTACCCAATTGCACTCACAAGGCTTGCGTCAACCCGTGGTATGGTTTTCAGTACTTTCCAAAGGATCCACGCTGGGATATCCAAACCGATAGCATCAAGAAGCCACCTTCCTGACAAATTGACCATAATGAGATTCAAACGCGGGCTTCATGGTGAGAAAGCGAACGTTCTAACTACTCGGCCACCCGCCCATTATGATTATAAAATATGAAAACAAAAGACATCTGAAGAGGTTATAACTAAAAGGTTGCGAGACTATCATTTAAGAGGAACATGATTAGAATAGTAAAACATATAACAATGTTAATTCCTCATTTGGTTTAATTGGTTGTTTAGCGTCATATCAAATCCAGTCACTTTCTTATCCGCATAATGTGGTTTCCCTCTGTCCCTTCTACAAATGATTTCAGAGCTTCTGCTCTGATGAGATTAGCACCCTGGTGCTCCCTCTGCATAAATTTACTCAAGCTACTAGACTAGCAACTAGGTCCCACCCTTTTATAGTGAAACCACTCAAATGTAACTGTAACTTCTACTCTTCAGCTTCTTTTCTCGCACTTTTCGCCTGTAGAATTCCCTTCCGTATACTTGAAAGTTACAATCTTCAAGAATTTAAATGTAAGGTCAATTGCCGTCTCTTATTCCTCTGATTCTCATCCTTTCCCTCATATTCTTTTCTTCGTCCACTCTACTCTCATGCAGCTCTCTTCACGCCAGTATTCCCATCCTTCTCTTACCCATTCTCTGACACCCACCCCTTATAATTTGTTTCTCTTTCTCATCATCAGGGTATTGGTCTCTTAATTAGATCGCTTGATACGCCAAGTTGGCCACCATTAAAATCATAAAAGCGCCAATAACTACGACGCACATATATCAATAAATCCTCGCAATTTATAGCACAATTCTTTCATTCGTACTTGCTTTCCCATCTTTATATATATATATATATATATATATATATATATATATTGACTACTGCTGTCACATCTGGTCGGGTGACCCTGCTATTGACCATGGAGTTCTTGACAAACTCCCACGATCGATCCCAACTTGGTAGCTTAGCTGCGGTTACTTTCTCATCTGCGTAATGTGGCTTCCCTCTGTCTCTTCTACAAATATTTTCACGGTTTCCGCTCCGACGAACTTAGCTCACTGGTGCTCCCTCTGCATGAATTTACTCGAGCTACTAGACTAGCCGCTAAGTCTCACACTTTTGTAGTGAAACCACTCAAATGTAACCGCAAGTTCTACTCTCCAGCTTCTTTTCTCGCACTTCCCGCCTGTAGAATTTCTTTCCGTATACTTGCTTCCCTGAAAGCTGCAAAATCCAAGAACTTAGATGTCAAGTCAATTACCATCTCTTATCTTCTTGACTCACATCCTTTCCCTGACAACCCTTGTATCATGTTCTCCTTTTTCACTCTACTCTCTCGCAGCTCTTTTCATACCTGTAGTCTCATCGTTTTCTTACTCATCCTCTGACTCCCCTGTAACTTGTTCCTCTTTTCTCATCACTCATCATGTAACCCCACTGTGCACCAGTGGTAGTTCTGTCTTGCTTGGGGTGAAATGATTAGAAAAGAATATCAACCTCTATGGATTATTTCCTATCAAAATCTATATATTTACAGTATATTTTATGACCACAGATAAAATCTGTTGTTGGTAATTTAGATATAAAACTTATTGCTGGTAATTCTGCTATAAAAGTTATTGGTATGTCTACTATAAATCGATAAGAAAAAATAATTTAAGAAAGGATGGAAAATATTCCAGTAGACTTCGAATTAGCATTATAACAAGGAAAGATGCCTACCGAAATCTCAGTAAAATATTAAAAAGCTGGGAAATTTCCTTAGAAACATATAAATGAGTATACAATTTTTATGTGATATCAATATTTCTATAAGTCTTTAAAGATATCCTCACAAATGAAGGAGATATTGTTATTCACAGAAATGTGGTTCTATAGATGTCTCTAACGAAAAATGATTAAGACTAGGCAACCAAGCTTTTTCACTGCTACAAAATGGTCGGTTCACTGTCCCGCTCTATTAAGTAACTGAATGTTCCTTCTATTTTCTAAATTTAAGTCAGTTAAGTGCCACACGTGATACGCGTTTGAGAGATCATGTCTCTTTCGATCTATGAATGATTAGGCAGAAGATTATCTCAGTAAGTTGTCATTTCTTTCTGCTGTAGGCTGGTTCAAAAATATATTGCTGACAATTTTTTTCCTAAAAAATTGTTTCTCCTAATATTTTTCTTCAAAAATTTATCGCTGGCAATATTCTTTTTTCTCCAAAATGTATTGCTGCTATTTTTACTATAAAAGTCTATTTTATAATTTCATAGTGTTTTGAACCCAGTTCGGGGGTCAGTATTTGCCCTTAGGACTCTAACATGTACTTCCACCTTGGTTCAGGGTGGACATAAAAGCAACAGAAATTAAGAGGTGGTCCATGGGGCTTCAGAACCTCCGAATCATAGGCCTTGCTGCCGGATGTAGTTTTCGTTATATCCGGCATAATATTCACCCTGAGCTAGCAGTTTAAACATTTATTATTTTTCTGTTTAAACTTATCAAGAGCTTTTGCATAATTCATAAAACTTGGGTATACATCCTTTTCAATTTGCATTCCGCCGGCTGATATTATTAGCATGAAAATATGGTTCTTTATTCAAGTGTGTTTAACGAAAAATGAATAAGACTAGGCAACCAATTTCTTTCACTTCTACAAAATAGTCGGTTCACTGTCCCGCTCTAATTAGAAACTGAATGCTCCTTCTATTCTCTAAATTTAAGTCAGTTAAGTGCCATACGTGATACGCGTTTGAGAGATCATGTCTCTTGTAATTTACTTTATATAAATAAATATTGCTAATATAATTACTACAAAAATATATTTTATACATTCATATTATTTGAAGATTCACGATAGGACCTGGGAAACATCATTTAAGAGGTGCTTCCATGCTTCACAAAAACTCTAATATCCCGATCAGAGGTCCTGCTGTTTATTTTGCTACACAGAACTACCACCAGAAAGGCGTATAATAATTTCTCATCAGCAAAAACGTAGAATTATTTTCAATTACTGAATATATCATTAAACTATATTTTACTCTAAAATTTCTTTCAGATATCACTGCACACAATTAACTTTCTAACAGGTGATACATTTTATTGCTTCGTGCGCATTTGACAACTTATTTTATCTGCAAGTGTTTTATAAATTTTTATCTTTTTAAAAAAGAAGACATGCCCAACAATAAACTATTTTTACACAAAAGTATCCAGCATCTAAATTTGATTGTTCAGTTTGCGATCAGACATTTTGTAAATTAATTTTTCGTTTTAGGTGTGTGATTGCCCTTTTCACAATAACAATTTTACTTGTGAAGTCACGAGATTTAAAATAATTTTTTTAGTCGATCATATACAATGCAAGTCTAAAGTGAATTTCGCTCTTCCTACGGCTGCATTTTGAGTTTTGACGAGATAAAAAAGAAAAAGATTCTCAGTGGTATTAACAAACAATTCTTTACAACTTGTTGTACAGAAATGTAGAACAATTTTAAGAACTGTCGGATTTTTTGGAATAAGCAATATATTTTATTAAGTTTTAACATTAGAATTCGATTTTCACTATGCGTTCATGTTAAAAGAAACTTTTCATTGTGTCCATAGACCACCGTTGTTAAAAAAGTAAATATTTTTGCTACTAAAAATATATAAACGGAACATTTACACTGAGAAGCAAATGACGGTCAACAAAATCAAAATTGAAAATGGTGTCGAGACACCAAACATCATTTATAGCTTATTTGAGGGCGCTGAATCTGAAAATTAACTTACTTGTAAGAATTATTTTTGTTAGAGGGAAGTTTTATTTTAGATGTTATTTTCTAAAGTTACACCGACCCTTGATTTCATTTGTTCGTCTCCTTTTGTGAAGCGGCAGGCGCTGTGGGCGAATGACAGAGGCGCTTTCAAAGTACCCTTGCTGCTGACCAATCACAGGGAACGTAACTTGATGAGAGAACCGGAAGATTTCCCCCAAGGGACTTACAACGGACAATAGTAGGAGTAGCAGCACTCGGCCTAGGCAGAAAGGACGTTAGACTTTTTGCTCCGGTGGGGCCGCCTAATGCGAAGCCTGCTTGGTGTTTTGCCCCACATTTAAAGGAGCATTATCTGTCGCTCATCTTCGAACATCCGAAGTGTGTGCTTTATCCCCATAATAATGGGATATAATTGTTGAAGTATTTTTGCAGTGTAGAAAACCGAAACTCGCCTGGCTAGTTGTTGGTTATCCCCGTAACCAAATCGAATCGCTTAATTGCGGCTTCCTGAGTCCCTTAAATATTCGACTCCATATTGAATTTTTGCTGCGTTTGAGAAACCTTCCAAGTGTTGGTTGACCAGAGCCGCTACCCTGAAGAAGAAGAAAAAAAGGAAAGAAAGCATCGGTTCAACAAGTTCCTGAAGAAAGAAGCTTTCGGCTACGGAAACCTTGAATTGTCCGCCTCTTCCTAAGTCGAATGTTAGAGAACACCATTTGTATTTCAACGTTCTCGTAAATACATTTTGTCTGTGTTCGTAAAGCACGCCTTCTTCTTTCCCTTTTGGCTAATTCGTGACTTGGTCGCAATATTTTAATTGTATATTCCGCGATCAGTTTTGACGCTAAAATGCCTATAATTTTAATAGTCCTTATGTCTTTATTGTGCATATTTCTAATGCTAATCACTTATTGAACTATACATGTTAAATATAAAACCTTTTAATGTATTCTAATTTTATATGTTGTAATAAATAATTCTGTAATTGAGACGCACACATTTTTAATCTCATTTTGCTTTGCCGCGGTGAACACTGCGTTAGAGAGAAGAGTTGCTCCCCTTGAACGCGGGGGAAAAATTAAAGGAGGTTAAATTATACCTTCCACGAGGATAAATTCTCATCCGACTAGAGTTGAACGTGTTGTTTTCTGGTAAAGGAAATAATCCTTTTATTATGCTAGAAATATGTTTAATTCTTTTATTTTAAAAAACAGCATTTTTTTATTTTTGTGCGTGTATATATAAGATATTGACTGATGGAAATATTTTTCTAATTAAAATTGTTAAAACCGCTTAATTTGTATTTGAACCAACAAATATTTGGCTGCTTATTGAGAAATACGATTTTTTTTCCATAGCAGTCAGACCCTAAGTCTTTAAAATAACACGATTGAATATACCAAGACCAACAATTATTTTCATCAAATAATTTAATAAACTAACATCGTGAACCTATGAACTATGGTAAACGTTTTCCCTTTCTTGATTGTCTGTCATGTTCAATGTCTTTTATGTTTCTTTTGATACTCCAGCAGTAGTCAGCCATCATTCGTTTGTCCCACAGCCCCTGATAACGCTCTTCCATTATTCTGATATCCTGATGAAATTGTTCTCCTTGCTCATCACTCACATCGCCACAATAACCCGTAAATTTATCTAAGCGGCTATGTAAAAACAAACCTTAATACTCATATTAGCGTATTACTGAATTGTGTAACACCCCAACGAACCGTCCTAACAATTTTCTCCGGCGGCCGTTCTCCACGCTGTGATGTTTGCCGGGAGTTTGTTGAAAATGTCGGAGCCTCAAGCTGGGCGTACAAGATTGAACTATAAGGAACGAACTTCCACAACTTGGATGAGTTGAAAAGGATGCTTTATTCGTTTAGAGTTAGCCTTTTCGGTTGGGGCAGACGAATGTGACACACAGCTCTAACTCTAATGGAGATCAACAAATCCGAACTGACCGAAACAAGACGAACGGAGATTTTACTCACTCAACTGTCTGACTCACTTAACTGACTCTCTCACTCTACTCTGAAACATCATTACCTGAATTTATTTAAAATTTATCCGGAAATCCGGAAATGCTTTAGACCACCGGTGATAAACATTGGCGACTGTAAGTCTGAAATTTCAGTTATCTTTTTTTTTATCTTAATAAAGCTTCCGCCGGAAAATTCTTAATGTGTGGTCAAGATACAGTAAAAGACAGCTTTTGACCGGGTCATTCGAAAACCCACCTCCTGAACTTTATCTCCTGAACTTATCTCTTTACCACATTAAATCACTGAGTCAAGAGTCAAATATTTAGCGGAAGAGCGGTAGGATTTAAAACAGTAATCGGATATCCTTGTCTCTTCCACAATTTTCCTCATAAAAGAAAAAGCGTTTATTTATTTTTCTCTTCTTTTTCACTTTTGTTAAATGTTTTTAAACTATTTTCTATTCTTAACCATTTTCTATTTTAATCTATTATAATAAAATACATATATGCCTAGTTATCGTGTCACACTTGTGTATTACTGATAATCTTAGCTTTCTGCAACCAGTGCATGTTTTCTTTACATGTGAGAGCTGTGGAAGATAAAATCGTGGCAGCATCACCACGCCAATACACCTGATCGCAACGCTCTGACCCTCCGACAGTTCCTGGTCAAGAATTTTGCAGTAATAATTACCTGATCTTCCTCCATGTGACTTTCTTCTTTTCACTAACTTACGGCAATCACCAAGGGGAACTGTTTGTAAGGTCATCAGATACGGAGCCGAGGGGCATCCGAGAAGAATTCTTCCAATAATAACACGATCCGCAGACGCAGCTTGAACAATCTTTCCTGACACTTAAAAAAATTACGTGGGTGGATTGTTTATCTTGAACCGGCCAAAGTAGGATTGCCTGTTATCACCTGGCTAGGTTGGTCTTGACACGCGAGAGATCGGGTACATTGGTAAAAACCGGATTTACGCGACCCGCAGTAACTGATACCTGGCAAACGGAATATAATCAGTAGAACACTGCAACGCCACGACTGTAGTTTGTTTTTTATATATTTATATACCGATTATATACACAACTATAAGCAAGTCAAAGCTGGTGACACGCAACAGTTGGCTGGTGTTTCAATTATACATTTAGTAAGAATGTTCTTTAGTCGTCTCTAGCAGCAGGTTGATTTCCGTTCGACCGTCTTTTTCAAACAATGGGCCCCAAATCTGTTAATTTCGTTTTCCACTTCGACTTTATTGAAAAGGCTCAAAACCGGGGTGGTAAAGGTAGCTACGGGAGTTCAATTTTACCTTCACTGTATGTTTACCTGCTTGAAATGAAACAATATCAGTTATATATTTTGACTGAGTCTCTGGCTTCTTCACTGCTGAACAGAAGAACTCACTCCCTCTTACTGCTTGCCTGTCATTACGGAATAGTTCAGGTAGCCCAAGACAGGAAATTATCACAGTTCAATTTTGACCTAGGGTCAATAATTTGCCAAAACAGGACGAGTATAATATGTCCATGATTATTTTACATAGATTCAATCAATTCCGTTACTTTTTCCGACAAAAATAATTGTATTCTCCGATTTTAGAGAAATCTCTTCTTACCTTTAAAATTAATTAAAATTTAATCCCAGCCATCTGAAAATAGGGTTACACAGCAGTGCATAAAAGTGTGCCAGAGAAGAATGGAAAGAGGTTAGTACATTTAAGGGGAAACCATGTAGTTTGCTGTTTGAAATTAGAATACATTGTTTGGGACAAAAGTTCCGGTAATTTTCAGACAGGCTTCATATATAAATAATAGCCGGAGACTTCAGTCTAGATATGGAATCAGTCTAAGAGAAAGACAACTCTTAATTTAGAACGTATAGTAGGACTCAGCCTACATCCTTCTCTTCCCTACTAATTTGGAAATAGACTACTCCTACTTATAAATATGGCAAGTAGCCACGAGAATGTAGCTCTTGAATAGTAGATGATTTATTTAAGTTTCTTCGTTCTATGTATGAGCCTTGTGCATTGTAGATCAGAGGATATCGGCACAGAAAGGGAAATCGGAGAGCCGAGTTCGAATTCCAGTCGAATTCGTTTCATTCACTTAAGCACAATTACTTTAGATTAGGGTATCAATTCATCTTTTCTCCCTCCTGCTATGGGTTGAATAACAGAATAGATTGCGGACAATTTTCTTGTTTGGCATCCTGTCTACCGCAGAAAGTAATGGCAGACTACTACGGAAAAATCTACTGTCTAGTCTGCCATCTCTTGAAAAAGATATGATTACCTAAGCGTGTATCACGTATAGCACTTAACTGTCTGTATGAGCATTTAATAACCCTTCTTTTTTTGTTCTCCCTACATAACATAGACCTCTATTGATTCACTAGTCTCTCTAAATATGACCTTTCTATATCTCAGCTATTTTGAACAAAGAAATCATTGCAAAAACATTAGTCTGAAAATGGATGGGCTCCGTCAGGTTATCTAGCACCAAACAAAACTAATGGTGCTATGGCTACGCTACATTTAATTTTTTTTCCAATCTTAATGGTTTACGGGGAACATGATCTTAATTTTTTCCCTCGGTTTTCTTTTTTCTAATTTTTGGAAATCTTTGTCTCTTTTTATTGCTTGCTTGAGATATTTAAAACTAACTTTGAAAAATACAACTCTTTTTTTTCACGCTCTCCATGCCAGTTATTTCCCTTTATTCTAATTCTTTACATTTTATTTATTTACTGGCAGTGAAAGTACCCACCAAATCTGTAGAACTCCTTCCATTGTAACAATTCGCTGCAGGGTATTAGCTAACGATTAAAGAGATTAACATGGATCCTGTTAAATCTCCAATACAAGAAAACATTCAATCGTAGACACGCAGTAATCCAGTTGTCTCCAACTGTGCCTATACCAAGTTTTTCTTTACTGTTTTATGTTTATAAATGGGAAATCCTGGAAAAAAAGCGAAAGCCATCGTTTGTCGTTTGTCTCAGAAGAATAATACGATTCTAACAATCAGAGAGGCATTACGACCATGTGTGCGACATTAACACAATATCAACAAGGTAATGAATAGAAGGTAGAGCACTTACTCATACGTAGACACATACATATTTATATATATATATATATATATATATATATATATATATATAAGAAAAAAGTGCAAGAAGCCGTGAACGTTTTGTTTAAAGTGTAAATTTATTGTTGTTACTATTAATATTTCTTGCTTTTTGTATGATATATTAAGTGTCCATAATGGTATTTGTGTTTCTAAACGTGTTGACTCTCTTCTTGCAAATAAACTTGTGACTTGTTTTTCATTAACACAATTCAACACTCTCTCTCTCTCTCTCTCTCTCTCTCTCTCTCTATATATATATATATATATATATATATATATATATATATATATATGAGAGGCACCGTCCTATGGGTAAAGGAACTTGGATGGGTTCCACCACGGAATCTGTGAACAAGCGACGCGCCATTGATTTTAATTCGTTACCTCTTCGTCACGCGGGTATGTGGTACAGTTGGTATGACGCTTGCTTAATTAGCTAACTCTCGGGTTTCAATTCCTGGTAGTGGATGCGCACTGTCGAGGATTATCAAATATAAGACGAAATGGCCGTCCAGTGCTTTCTGCATTCTGTTGAGGTCGAATAAAGACTCGATGAGTTACTTAAGTATATATATATATATATATATATATATATATATATATATATTGTGTGTATTTTGGCAGCATTTTTTCATTAATACAGGTATCATTGAATAATATAGACAAGTTCTGTCTATTTATTTTAAGTAGGATCCGTTCGTATGATCTGATTAGCTTGATAGTGTTGTGATGGAAAGACGACAAGAAATCGCAATAATTGTTGATTTTTTTATCTGGTCTGAGCTTTCGGCTTACATAAGCCATTATCAAAGGATGAACATTTAATGTTCATTGAACATAGAACATCTAAATTGTTATTAACAGAGTGGAGCTATACAGAGAAAATTAGTCAGGTCCATTTTTTGTCTCGCACATAGCTGTAGGCCGAGAAGGAATGGTGGTAGTGGGTTTTTTGGTCAATTGAGTGTATAGTGGAATGAGGGATTGGTCTGGGAACTGCTGCTACTATGGTGTAGGCGGTAAGTATAATTATATATATATATATATATCTGTAAATTCAAATAAAACTTTGAGAGGAAATAGCTATTTTCAAAATGTCATTTTAAGACATGCATCCTCAGCCCCATATAAACAAAGTATGAGGAAATATTCTAATCCCAGTGGTTTGCTCTAGTAAAGGAAGAAGTTGGGAGATATTGGTTTTTATATTGTTAAGCTAGCGGAATTTTAGTATATATATATATATATATATATATATATATATATATATATATTGTGTTGAGTTGTGTTAATGTTTAGCGCTGAGATTGTTGTTCTTTCTGTGGTTTGACTGAAAATACGTATTTTGTTAAGCAGGGTTTTTTTTATCGTAAATGGGTCGATATCGAAGTGGAAATAGAGCGTTGATAAGTACAAAGATTTTGTCTCTTAAACTGAGCAGATTCATGCCGAATTCGAAGTTTCGGGAGAACACCGTTATGATATTCTTACTCTCCAGAGCTATTTGCCGGTTTTACTTGTTTATATAGAATATGATGTGATTTTTGCGAGAGTGATCTACTTTGTAACTGGTTGATTATTTTTGTTTTGTTTTTGATTGACTGATTTTCATTTTTTTTAAATTTTTCTTAATATTTTTGTTGTGCAGTTGTTTGATATCTTTTTATTGCTTGTTTTTAGTGAACGCGCAAATGGGTGTTAATTGTCTTGTTGTATTGACTTTATCACCCTAGAAGGACACTATATTGATGAATAAATTTGACTTTTGCCTAAAAGTTGTTGGTTTATATGTTAGGGCTAGAATTTATTGAGTGATATGTTATTTGATAGTTGAAATGAAATATTAATTTTTATTTATTATCACAAACACGCTCACGCAATTTCTGGTCGCGCGCGGCACATAAGAGCTTAGGATGAACGCCCCTATTTAAAAACAAATTTCACACACAAGTTAAATTACTACGTTATTGTCAAAACTTGAGAAAAAAATATCAACGGCGCTACAATAACATTGAAAATAATCGGGTAATTGTCCGAAAGCGCTTGGTACGATAATTATGTAAAATGTTTACATTCCTTTTGTCCAGAAAAACGGAAAAATTTGAAGTTGCTGGAAAATAAATTAAAAAAACTATATATTTCTTGTATACCGTATTCAATGAAAGATGCTTCAAAGAAAGGCTTCTGCCCAAGTATATATATATTAGCTCTTATATATATATATATATATATATATATATATATATATATTAACCCTTATGTGTCTTTCTTTTTTAAATGGTGATTAGCTGTTCTGGTTTCAATGGACCTCTCTTCGATTATTACTTTTTTTTTTAGATTCACTTCTTAGGCCTGAGTTGCTCTCCGCCTCTGCCCTCATCCCCACATCTCACCCCATTTCTTGGGGCGACTGAACTGTCGCCAGCCCAAGCATTCTTACCGACATGAGTTGCCAATTTAAAAGGTAATTTTAATTTTTTCTTCGTTTTTTTTGTCTTTTAGATGTTTGAACTAATATTCGAATTACATTAAAATTATGATTATGGGCAAAGTTCTAAATTGTGATGTTTTTGTGTCCTCCATACGCACTTACTGTTTACTTTAGCTGACCTAGTTTCCTTCTGAATATGCAAAACGTTATTTGTGTGATTTAATTCTCAACGTTTGTGTCCTTCATTTTATTTCAATGGTGATTAGAGGTTCTTGCTTGAATGAACCTGCTTTCCATCTCACTCGGACCATTTCAGCCTCTGATCTGTGCACGGATTGCTTGTTCTTTTCTGAGAGGTGTTATAATACTAATTAATAATTATATAATTATAATACTAATTAATAACTTAATATTTACTTTCTTCCGCTATAATTACCCAACTAATCTGTTAGGGTACTTTACATTACTTTTTTTTTTTCGGGTCGATTCGTTTTTCCTTAAAAAGAGTGTATTTTTTCGTAGAATAGAATATCTTCACTTGATTGGTAATCTCTAATTCATGAACTGTCTGTTCCCTACCCCCATCTTTTCTAAAATGAGACATTACCTTTTTGCCAGTTACCTTTCTAAATGAACCTTAGAAATTTCTTTGATTATCAGTAATTTTTATGTATATTTCCCCACCAGTCATCTGTTTTATCTTTTGTTTCCTCCAAGTATTCTAACTTTTATGTATTAATATATCTAAACTTATTTATAAATGGAACTTTGTGTGTGTCTGTGTGTCTCCGTTACTTATAGACTCCGAAACGGCTGAACTGATTTTCTTGTAAATTTACACAGTTGTACTATAAGCGTCTGTGAGTGTCCTTAGCTAGGTTTTATGTCGAGGTACCCCCAATAAATATCAAAATTCGATGATCGAAAAAATCGGGTTATAGAAGGAGTGGTTCAATTTTATCAAATTTGATACACTCATAGACAGACATAAGAAATGATATTCAGAAGTTTCAAGGTTGCAGTTCTTACAATAGTGCAGAAAAATTAATATCGATACCAGGAAGTCAAAATTTGATTTACATTCATTCATTTTTCTTTCAGTCTACGGTTTCGCTTTAATTGGAAACAACTATTGCTTTTTAGTCTTTAGTGTCAACGTCCAAACAGTCTGAGCTCCAGGACCATGGATTAGTTTTAAAGCTTTCATTACACCCGAGCAACGGAGGGCTATACTGCTAGTATATATATATATATATATATATATATATATATATATATATATATATATATATAAATATAAATATATATATATTAAAGCCGTATTTCCACACGTGCTTGAAAATCTTGATGGAAGTATCTCGTTTAGAAGGATTTGATGTTTCTTCCATTTTCACCTCGTGTTTGCTGTCGGGCCGCTCCCACGTTAGACAGCTTGATATATATATATATAGGGTAGGGTAGTTTAGATTTAATTTTTATTTGCCTTAACTCAATTTTGACGATTTGACTTGTCAAAAAAAGTGAATTTAACTGTAGAATGGAATAACTCCTGATAACTGACTAATATTGAGTGGTTTATTTCTCTTTGTTTCATCAGAAGTAGTTCTCAGCCAGTCTTTATCTTCTAATGAATCAATAACGGATCTTCTGACGTTAAGTTAAAATTTAGTCATCTTTTAATTCGAGTAGAGGCCCTTCAACCTATACAGCGAGAATATTTTGAGGACCCTAGATGACACACCAGGATTTATTATTGGAGGCCACAACCTGAACAACATAAGATACGCGGACGATACAGTACTGATTGCGGACACGGAAAGGAAACTGCAAGATCTCATACAGAAAGTAGCAGTGGAGAGTGACAAGAAGGGACTACAAATAAACTTTAAGAAAACTGAGTGCATGGTCATCAGCAAAAGATACAACCCAAAATGCCAAATACAGGTAGGGGGGTAACAGAATCAAACAAGTCCAAGAATTTAAGTACCTAGGAAGTGTTCTAACAGGAGATGGAAAGTGCGATACGGAGATCCGAAGGGGAATTGGCATGGCAAAGGACGCGTTCCAGAAGATGAGCAAAATACTAACACACAGGAAGATCTCAATAGAAACGAAGAAAAGAGTGCTAGACTGCTACGTGATGTCAGTTCTTCAATACGGCTGTGAATGCTGGACAATATCATCGAAAATGAGGACAACACTGGAAGCGGCCGAAATGTGGTTCTACAGAAGGATGCTACGGATATCGTGGACTGAGCATACAAGCAACGACGAAGTGTTAGAAAGAATGGCAACAAAAAGGAAATTGATGCTGAGCATCAGGAAGAGACAACTGAAGTTCCTGGGACATGCAATGAGGAAGGAGAGCCTGGAGAACCTGATACTGACTGGACAGATAGAAGGAAGGAGAGACAGAGGAAGGCAGCGGATAACATATTTGCAGGGTCTGATCAGGTGGATGAGGGAACGGGGGTTGCCAGGAGCAACAGGAGCAAACTTACTAAGAGCCACAAGGGATAGGGAGACGTGGAGATCCATGATCGCCTACGTCCTGAAGGGACATGGCACATAGAAGAAGAAGATAGGCCCTCCTATTGCACGGTTCATACGCTTAACCTTTTCTAGAACAGTAGTAGAAGCTCATCTCTTAGTAAAATGTTGTTTTCCTATCTTCAGGCCTTACTAGTGGTGCTCTCGCGAAGTTTCTGTGATGCGAGTGGACGCTGAAAATATCTTTTCATACTGAGGGTACTGGGTTGCTACTTTCCCCATTGCTGCTTCCGAATGGTTTTTAGGAGTCCTAACTCTTGCATACCATCTGAAGTGGTTGCTCTGAGAAACAGTTGCATAATATCGGGTTTCTTAAAATAACATAACTCGAATTCAGTCACTTTCTTGTCGTCAGAATGTGGCTTCCCACTGTTTTTTCTACAAATATTTTCACAGCAATTTACCCAGACGAGCTTATCTCCCTGGTACCCCGAATTTACGAATACACGAATTTACGAGTGTTACTAGATTGGGATATAGGGCCCATTCTTTTACTATCAAAGAGTTAAATGTAACCGCTTCTTTTACTCCAGCAATGTTTTTCACTCGCACTTTGTAACTCCCTTCCATACACTTGCTTCCCTGATAGCTACAATCTCATATATATATGTATGTGTGTGTAATTTTTACGTGTATATGTGTGTGTGTTTGTATATTTATAACTTTATATATATATATATATATATATATATATATATATATACAAATACGTATCAACATATACACACACATAAAAATTCACAGATAGATATTCTGTATGAATGTGAATATATATACGTGTATGGGAGAATATATAAAGAGATAGACATGAATATATATATATATATATATATATTATATATATATATATATGCATATATATTAAGTTATAAATATACAAACACAGACATATACACGTAAAAATTATAAATTATACACACGTATATATATATATATATATATATATATACGTATCTATATATTTGTAATTATATGTTGATAGATATTTGTGTGTGTGTATATATATATATATGCGTATATATTACTTATACATATATGCACACATACACACGCACATAATCAGTCACACACAGACAAACACACACACACACATATATATATATATATATATATATATATATATATATAAATTCGTGGAATGGAGTAGATTTCATTAATGGTTTGAAATTGAGTAATGGAATCCATTACTTTGCTGTCCCGAGTGAAGTCCTGGCGCCATGAACCGCCATAGAAACGCCGGATTTTAGCAGCGCTGATCAATGTCTAAACACTTTAAAGCTGAGTCTTTGAAATAAGAACGACACAGCAACCGTAAATTAGATTATGGACATCGCATAATTATCGGCTTTGGACTAAAGTGTGTCCTCTAATGGACGCTCTTAAATTAAGGGAAGATGACCAAGACAGCTTTTTCAACAATTTGCCTTCCCTATCGTCTTTTATCGATTTTTTTTGTTTCTATTATCTTATTTTTCGTTCATTTTTTATATTTTGTTTCATTTTTTTGTTGTGTTTTGTTTTCATTTTGTTTGTTTATTTACCAAGTATTCATTCCTGTTTCTCGTCTTTTTCACTTTACATCTTTTGAAAGGTTTTCGAATCGGTTCTGATAGAGAAATTGACTGCAATAGTAATTTCTACTGTCAGCCGTTCAAAGCCAACGTATAAAAATTCTTTTTATGTGATCATTCTTGTGCTGAGAGATACAGATGCCTTTTTCCATTTATCTTTTTTTACGCACCGTTTATTCCTGCCTTTTTGATCGTAGTGTACGTACGGATCTCTTTTCAGCACATAAAAAAATCAGGACATTACTTGTTACCAACCAACAATGTGATAAGTATTAGCAGGTTTTACAGTGAATAATGAAAGCAGATTTTTTGTGTGAGTCTCACAGATTGCAGTAGAATGAGTTGCGTATTTTATTGCGCTAAATAGTCATGTGACTATGTGACGTGAAACTTGTCTATGTTAACATCATTTTCGATTTTAAAAAAACAAACTTAGTATGAACACTTTCTAATATAGTTTTATATGCTTTTATAATGGGATTTTCCGTGTTTCACCGACCTATAATTTTATTAGCCACAAAAGAAAATAATGTCTAGCATATATTACACAGGACATAAAACTTAAAATTTGAGAATTAATGATTAATCTGGTAAAAAGCTATTGCTGAAAAAGATCTCCAAGATTCTTTTAAAATATAGTTGCAAGTGGAATCAAAATATGAAGGCAATAAACATTTGTAGCAATGTTAGTTATGGTGGAGCATTAGTTCTATTTCTAGATTAAAATGTATTAAGAATAATGAATGTTGTAAAAAGATCAGTTTTTAATCTATTAAGAAGTCCTACAAAAGTTATTAAAAGGAAGAAGAAAAAATGACTAAATCTTAATTAGACGAAGACATAATGTATTGATTGTTGTCAAAAAAGAACAGCCCAATATACAAATTTGAGATAACAAAATGAAACAAGTACAGCAACGTAAATATATGCGTACAGAGAACGGAAAGAGTGACTTTGAAATCCGAAAGCGCGTTCGAATAGCGAAAGTGATTTTAAAAAGCTAAGCAATATATTAAAAAACAGAAAAAAATATCGCTAGAAGCTAAGAAACGTTATATAATATCATTCGTCTTATATAACAGAGAAAGCAGATCATTCGACTTGCGGATTAAATATTGGCTCGAATTAATGGAAAACAATTGTTCCACAGAATGATAATGAGTAAAACATGGACCGAACATATTAGCATCGACGAAATCTAAACCTATTTATGAATAGAACTTTGTCTGTGTGTGTATGTGTCTATGTGTATGTGTGTGTCCGTTACCTATAGACTCCGAAACGGCTGAACCGATTTTTCTTGAAATTAACACAGTTGTACCATAAGCGTCGTCATCGAGTGTTCTTAGCTAGGTTTTGTGTCGAGGTACTCCCGATAAATATCGAAAATTGATAATCGAAAAAAATCGGGGTATAGAAGAAGTAGTCCGATTTTAATAAAATTCCATACACTTATAGACAAAGGCATAAGAAACGATATTCAGAAGCTTCAAGGTTGCAGTTCTTACAATAGTGCGGAAAATCGATAATATATATATATATATATATATATATAAAAGGCAAGATGTTTATGTGTGTGTCTGTTTATCTGTCTGTATGTCTGTATTTTTTCAGCCCTTTTATTTTAGTTTTTGCTTCGGGTTTGGCTCTAATTAGGTATAATTGTAGTTCTTAGTCTCAGCCATGATACCATTTACTCAAAGGACTTATTTAGCTTTCAAAATTCAGTTTACTACGAAAAAAACTTATTTGATATCGATAACAGTAAATCAAAATTTGACTTACATACATTCATTTTTCTTTTAGTCCAAGGTTTCGCTTTAACTGGAAACAACTATTGCTTTTTTTTTCTTTTTTGTAGTTTTGAAGCTTTCATTACACCCGAGCAACGCCGGGCTATACTGCTAATTTTAGATAAAAGGGAAAGGAAAAAGGACTTAATATATTTTCTACGGCCAACTGTCGTCGAAGGCTGTGATACGTTGTATACACTCTTTTCCGAGAGTTTCAGTGTTTACAGCTATACATTGATATGAATACAATTAGGGCCAAAGTTGAGCCAACTTCAGGACTATTGGAAATCTTCATTTTAGTGGATTTCGATAGCTCCTTGTATATTTAAATGTTAACGCTCTCTATATTTTTATGACACTTGTTTTCTATGGCATTTGGTTCCTATGACATTTGACCCTATATATATATATATATATATATATATAATGTGTGTGTGTGTTACGAAAATGTGTCATTCGACAGGATTCGAAACTGCGACCCCTATCCACATAGAGTATTGACACACATTTTCGTAACAAAAATTCGTCGTAAATAATGAGCCCGGTAGAAATAAATATATAATACTGTTTGATTATGAACAGAATATCTACTTAAGTACTTGTATCGATCAAAAATAATATTCAAAAAAATAATTTCAAATTGTCGGTTGTTTATAATCAATTTCGTTAATCTTCGTTATATATATTAAAAACAGAGAAACGGTTTTTTTCCAACTAGGAAAATTGTTATTAAGGAAGAAGTGTGAGAAGCGGTGAACGTTTTGTTTAAAGTGTAGATTTATTGTTGCTATTATTGCAACTATTAAGTGCTTTTTGTATCCATAATTGTATTTGTGTCGTTACACGTATTTTGAGTTTAAAGTGGACTCTCTTCAGGCGAATAAACTTGTGACTTCATATGTCGAGATCCGTTTGCTTTTCTGATGGCCAAGGTAAAGTGTATAAATAGATAAGTCAAGTAAGTACGTCAGAATTTTCATATGCCTGCGTGTAAGGTTCTTTATTTTTCACACTCGCACGTTAAGTTTCTTCCGTCGACTTGTTGACCGTAAAAATCTTTTCACTAACTTGCGAAATTTGATTTTGACTTTATACTTAAAAATTGTTTTCAGTGATTTTGATTCAAGTCTACTCTACGGGTCATCTATTTTTTTTTTCTTTTTTGTTGTTTTTGGGATACTATCTGAATTTAGCGTGTGTGTGTGAGTTTTCCGCATTTCAATTTCGTGTGTTTGTGTGTATGTCTTAAGTTTTTCATGTTGTTTTGTAAAGGAAAGTCATTTTTGTATGAAAATTTCTTCTTGCATCATGAGTGTGTCATAATCTGCATTTTGGTAGATAGGCATTACTCTGAATTTACATCCACATCATTCTTGTAAATGTTGGGAGACAAATAATTTCCTGTTATTGGCTAGTTTTATGTTACTTCTGTGCAGAGTTATTCTTTAATTCAGGTCTTGTGTCGACCCCACGTATATTTTTGCGCATTCATCGCATTTAAGAGCATAAATTACGTTTTTAGAAT
Organism: Ascarosepion bandense; assembly: GCA_037127315.1. Lineage (NCBI taxonomy): Eukaryota > Metazoa > Mollusca > Cephalopoda > Sepiida > Sepiidae > Ascarosepion > Ascarosepion bandense. The sequence goes on along the minus strand of JBBBDQ010001362.1, from coordinate 1,184,477 downwards.
TGCAGTTCAGATCTGATTTTATTTCGAATGTACATGTGTTTTCGAACTTAAAGTGTTTTCCTTCTATTATTACGTTGCATACATTACATTTTTGTTGCATTTTGTAGCCTCCTGGATTTTGTGTTGCTCGAATTTTGATAAGGTTAGAATGTTTTTTTTTTAAATTTTGGGGTTGGCGTTTGCGTTTACTTATTTTAGTTGTTATAAGAATAGCAACAATAAATCTACACTTTAAACAAAACAATTCTTACAATTGTCTTATATATATATATGTAGCATAATGATGATCCACGTATACTGTCTTAAAATGTATAGGAAAAACTACTAAAAAGTTGTAAGTTTAAAAACAAATGATTTTAAAATTTAAGCTTTACATCACGTGACGTAGAAAGCGAAAGAGTGTTTTAATATTTGTAAACGTAAACCTATCTGTAATAATACTTTTAAATGTTGTTTCAAAGAAAAAATTTTTAAGTGTATCTACAGAATGTTTAGCTATTGAAATATTTATAAAGATTCAAAACACATAAGTCCCTATTTAAGACAAGAATATTTTTATAAATATTTCTTCCTGCATCATGAGTGTGTCATAATCTGCATTTTGGTATATAGGCATTACTCAGAATTTACCTCCACTGCATTTCATCAGAAACAAATGATTTTAAAATTTAAACTAGAAGCGTTCACTGCGAGAGCGTTCGTCGAGAGATGTTTACATCACGTGACGTAGAAAGCGATAGAGTTTTTCAATATTTGAGGTGAGGCATGGTGGGTGTAAGTTGATGATGGTGTTGGGTAGAGAAAATACTGCATCGTTTACTAAATATTTGCAAACTAAACAACGAGATTTATTACATTTGAAATTACTATTAATAATTGTTGATTGCACTCTTTTGATTTCTTCTCCTTGCATTTTAATATGTTTTAATTTTAATATTTTTAAATTTAAAATTTAAATTTAATTGTTTTATCTCCAAGTAATCTTATAATATGTAAATTTTTACGTTATATGAATTACGCTCTTTTGATATCTTTACGCTGCTTCTAAATATTACTTATTTTGATTTAAAACATTAATCTTTAATTTTATCTACATATATTCTTAGAATATTTAAATTTTTACTCTTGTTATGAAAAAAGCAGTAACATAATTTTATGAGATTTAACTCCTACGAACATCGAGTGAACTAAAATTATAATCTATTAAACTGTCAGTTTAAAAATGCACCTGATGTTTGCATGAGGCAATAAACTGAGTCGTGCCATCGACGTAGGGGAATATATATATTTCAATCCTGGGTAAAAAAAAGCAATCGGAGTCTAACCGTACTGATGATCTGTGATACGGCGAAACAGATCTGTCTGCGGATGACAATATATATATATATATATATAATAGCTCTGTTCATACTACATTGAGCACTGTTTTATTAACACCTGAACAATAATACTATACATGTGTGCGCCACCATACATATATCTATTAATTCACGTAATTATATACTAGCAGTATAGCCCGGTGTTGATCGGGTGTAACGAAAGCTTTAAAACTAATCCATGGTCCTGCAGCTCAGACTCAGCCTAAAGAATATTTGTTTGAAGTTTGGTGAGAATCGGATAAAAATTGTGGATTTGTATAATGGATATACAGACAGATAAACAGACACACACACACAAACATCTTTTCTTAATATATATATATATATATATATATATATATATATATATATCAATTTTCTGCACTATGGTAAGAACTGCAACCTTGAAACTTCTGAATATCGTTTCTTATGTCTTTGTCTATGAGTGTATCAAATTTGATTAAACTCGGACCACTCCTTCTATAACTCGATTTTTTCGATTTTCGATATTCATTGGGGGTACCTCAACACAAAACCTAGCTAAGAACACTCGCATACGCTTATAGTACAACTGTGTAAATTTTCAAAAAAATCGATTCAGCCGTTTCGGAGTCTATAGGTTACGGACACACACACACAGAAACACACACACACAGAAAAATTTCTAATTATAAATAAGTTTAGGTAGATATATTAAATATGCAATTATATATGCGGATGTATACCTAGCTATTGTTTTTCTCTACCTGTTTTATAGTTTGTGTGTAGAGAATGTTTCATGTGTACATGGCCCATCGAAAAATCGCTTCTAAAATATCTGTTCATATTTTGGGAATTGGCTCATACCAATATTTCTTTTTCAGCAGAAACTTGTCTATAAGAATTAATATATATATATATAAATTGGTTTTTATGTCTACACAAAAACACATACGGGAACGCTTATCTGATGATACACTACGCACTCATACCGACGTTCTCTCTTAAACATAGGCTTACGAACAGTGTATATAGTTCAATGGTGAGAAACTGAAATATAAAAGACTAGAAATGTGTTTAATCTTCTTTTAAAAACTTCCTTTTGTTTTCGCATCAGTGCTTTTCACAAGCGAAAAGAACCCAAAAACCTGCATTGAAAGAAGATTTTCAAATAAAGTCCAGAAAAGAAAGAACGCCAATGAGCCTCAAAGAGTTCCAAGGGAAATCAAGCAGGACACGTCAAAAGGAATTGCATCTTTGCCAATATATTTTTAAGAGATTCGGTTTGAAGGCTTAGACACACGCTTCATAGCAAGTGATACCTTTTTTTTTTATTCTGTGGAAAACAGTGACAAGTTTGTATCATACACATAAATTTCTTATCAGTATACCATCCATACAAGTCCAAATGTGTGTATATAAATACATGCGTAAGTTCATACGAGTGTCAAGGATTTAAAACATAGAACACAGATACATTTTTATATAGGTATAGTTGTCAGTCCGTAAACGGTGAGGATAATCCAACAAGATTTCCTTCATATAAGTTATTAATAGGTAAATCCATATAGAGAGATCGATAGGTGTTAACCAGAGCGATATGAAGTTTATAAAGAAAAACTCAATACATCTTAGTTATTAACTATAGTTCATTTCAATGAGCTTAACTAGCTCATATCATCAGACTCTTTTACAATATTTTCTCCATCTGGCATAAAATTTCTGCCGGAATGAACGTTTTCTTAAAATGAAGAGGGAACATAATAGAAATAATAGTAATAAACATAAGATTACAAACAAATAAATAAATGACAATAAATGTAAGGGGAAGGAGGAAAGAAAGAAGAGAAATAGAGTCCATATATATATATATATATATATATATATATATATATTGGGCAGCAATGTCTCTTTTATGCAAGTTTAATTGAAAATAACAGACGATATTAATTTTTTAATACAATTTTCATGTATTTTTATTATATAATTCTTTTCAGAACTCAAATTATATAGATTGTCTAAATGTTTTTGTCTTACCGAGGTTTTTTTCGTTTTAGCCATTAACAAAGGCAAATTTTATTTTCCTGTAAATGAATACGTGTAGAGATTATGTATTTAGAGTCATGTGTATATTATATTCCGAATTCGGTAAGCACATTCGTGCTGCGTTCATAATTGATATGATTAAGTGAAGGATTCCTAAATAATTTGAGTTCTGAAAAGAAAAATATCATCAGAACACATAAAAATTACATAAAATACTAAATATTGTCTCTCCTTTTCAATATAACCTGCATAGATAGATAGTGTTCTTTTCTTTATTTTTTTTCCAGTTGGAGTAGATAGACTAAATTATTGCCCAGTTCACACTCCACCCACGTCTATTGAACAGGTGAAGAGTCTCAGCCCTTGTTTCCTGTCTAGGATGCGGTTTCCGGCTTTCTCTTTTCCAATCTTTTTACTCTTACGTAGCACCCTGCGCATCAGTGGCGTTATCGCCTAGCTCCGGGTGATATAATTAAAAAAAAAAAATTCGTGGTACCATCACCGGTCCGCATCAGATAGATAGAAAGATAAGCAGGCTTGCATAGGTTCCCGTACGATCACGTAAACAAACGTCGAATCTGCTTAGTACTTAGGTTATCGAATAGAAATAGCAGGAACTATTGTAGTGAACAAAACAATTTCTAGATTTAAAAATTCAAATGCTAACCACTGACTCATTGATTTTGTTAGAAATAATTTTCTCGAAATTACGAACTTTGCTTAACAAAAACGAAATAAAAGACGGGTCAAGTTTGACCTTCGTCAGAGAGAAATGAGACGAGCGTAATTAACACGTCCCTTGACAAACGTCAAGCGATCGCTAATATTGTCTCTATCTTTACTCTCTCCCCTATCATCTTTCACTTATTTCCTTTTCGCCATTCACCCTGATCAATACTTCAAAGACCATCTCACCCAACAATAAACGCTCATATATATATATATATATATATATATATATACTAGCAATATACCCCTGCGTTGCTCGGGTGTGATAAAAGCTTTAAAACTAATCCATGGTCCTGAAGCTCAGTCTCTTTGGACGTTGGCACGAAGGACTAAATAGCAATAGTTGTTTCCAATTAAAGCAAAACCGTAGACTGAAAGAAAAATTAATGGTTGTAAGTCAAATTTTAATTTCCTGTTAACGATATCAAATAAGTTTTTTTAGTTGTAAACTGAATTTTGAAGGCTAAATAAGTCATCTGAGCAAATGTTATCATGGCTGAGACTAAAAACTACAATCATATCTACTTAGAGCCAAACCCGAAGCTAAAACTAATATGAAAGTGCTGAAAAACTGATTTTGATCAGACCCGTTACCTTGCCTGCAAGAACTGCAACCTTGAAACTTCTGAATATCGTTTCTTATGTCTTTGTCTATGAGTGTATCAAATTTGATTAAAATTGGACCACTCCTTCTATAACCCGATTTTTTGGATTATCGATTTTCGATATTTATATGGTGTACTTCGACACAAAACCTACCTAAGAACACTCGCAGGCGTTTATAGTACAACTGTAAATTTTCAAAAAAATCGGTTCAGCTGTTTCGGAGTCTATAGGTAACGGATACACACACACACACACACACACAGAGACAAAGTTCCATTTATAAATAAGTTTAGATTTAGATATATATATATATATATAGAGAGAGAGAGAGAGAGATATACATACATACATACGTTCCTGCCTACGTACACATAAACTCACTCTTGCGAGGACTACTACGAACATTTCAACAAACTCTTGATACCTTTAACTCATTACATTTTTTCACTGAACATTAACTTCTGCCAATTCTTATTATTCTTTTATTTTAACAAAATTCTATTAAAACATGCAAAAGGTATACTTTTCTTCTTCCAAACATTCCAAACCCCAACCTTCTGATAATTTTGGATAGAACCTGTAAGTTGTAGGGAGTTCGGTTATGTATGACACAAGGCCGATTTAATAAACATTAACAATCTTCCTACGGCTTCAATATAAGCTTGGATGTGTCGGTCGGTGTTGGCGATAAATGATCGGAATTTTTCGAATAACTGCGTTCCAAATACAATTGGCTTCGTTATATTTACTTACGCGCAAATATATTTGGATAAAGTATGAACCTTTCACCACAGCTATTCGCTAATTAGTAATACTTGTAGCGTTAATTCATTATTATCTCAATCAAAGAAAAATTCTTAATATCTAAAGTCATTTGATGGCTTTAAATAATGCAGTGGGTTGAAAACCGAAGAAAATGATTCAATAAACCAGTTATATGTATGTGACTTCAGTTTATAATAATAATAATAATAATAATAATAATAATTGTTATAATATATTTCTATCCGTCTCGAAAAACCCACCGAGTATAAACGCGGAGGGGGGGAAAAAGGGAAATTAAAAAGAAACAAATTAAGGACTTGAACATATATCAAAATACTCGTTGAAAAGAAAAAAAACCCAGACGATAACACTAAAGATCTCAATACAATAGTAGAGCAAACAGCAAACAGATAAGCATAAATCTAACTTAGAGCCAACAGACCTACCTAGGTTTCACCTAAAGGATCGTCAGGGCAAGTCGGCCGACTTGCCCTGATGTCCCGTTAGGTGAAATCTAGGTAGGTCTGTTGGCTCTAAGTTAGATTTATTCTTATATACACACACACACACACACACACACACACACACACACACACACACACATACATATATATATATATATATATATATATATTATTATTATTATTATTATTATTATTATTATTATTAAAACAATACTGCAACTCAGTACCTGTAAAGTTTTGGTGCTAAAACACCATCATCAGGCATAAAATGTGGTTAATTTACTTGGTAAGATTTTTATTTTTAATCGTTTCGCCTCATGCATGGCGATAATGCCACTGATGTGCAGTGGGCTACATAAGAGTAAAAGATTAGAGGGGAGGAGAGTAAAGAAGAGGACGAACTAGTTACAGGGCGTGTAGGAAAAAGGAGCAAGTGAAGGATGGGAATACAACTGTGATGACAGTTACAAAGGTAGAGAAAAGATATACAGGGTGATGTAGAAAGAGATGGGTATTGGCATTGCATTTAAATTCCTGGAGGTTGTAGCCCCCAAGAAAGCAAGAATAAATAGATAAGGAGATTTAAAGAATAAAATAAAAATGAAAAGTAAAACACTAAAAGAAGTAAAAAATAAGAATAAAGAGCCTATCAAATGAGATGAATTAAGTGGTTGTTGGAAAAAAGAACAACTTTACAAAATCAGCTACACACTAAATATTTTCTTGTAAATTTCGTGTGTAAATAATGAATACAGGCAATACAATGGCAATAATTATATTAAAAACGTTTGTCTTTCGATACGTGTTTATGGTTTTCTACAATGCTTAGAAATATTAATTGCAAAATAATGAGGCGATCGTAGAAATTATACACTGTACCACCTCAAAGAACAATTTATAATAATACACTATTGACTAATGCGGTTCTTCGTGTAAGGTGAAAAGATTTAAACGAAATAATGAAAGTTTTTCATGGTTTAATTACCGCTTGAAAGAGAAATTTAATGAGTTAGCAACCGAATTTTTTTCCTAAGTTGACATAACATTTATTTGAACAAATTTAATTGAAAATCAAGAATTGCCAGTTGTCATGGAATAGCAGAAGCGTTACAAACAGAATAAAGAAAAAAGATATTGCATTGAAAATGAAGTCAAATTTATTTTTCCTGCTCAAAGAATTAATTCAAATACATGGTTATTTATCAGGTCCAAGAATTTACTGTCATATGATGTCGATGGCAATAACAAAAGTAATTATTTCCTCAAGATAAAACAATCGGAATTAATTGTCCCTCAGTGTTACTTTTAGTTGATATTTATATAATATTTGTATAAACGCAATTTTTTCAGGAAAATAGGTTTTTCAGGCCAATTAATAGCTCTTTCCGCTGTTGATGGCAGTTTCCTTTCTAACCTTTTGTTTGAAGCAGTGGGGCACATTAACATCTCGGTTTTGTCATTATTTTCTCTTCAAGTTATATATCTATCCATTCTAGTTGTTCAAAGTACTTAACTGTTGTGCTTTCTGTGGTTTCATGCAGATATTTGTTTGTGATTATGTAGCGTCATTCCATCAAAAAGAAGAATGGCCTTTGTTAAGAATTACATGCTTCTTTCTGTAGAAGCCTTTTTTAACCTAAGAAAGAGTTTCGTATACAGCTGACAGTTTAGATATCCTTGGACAAGTTTAGTGCCATGTGTGACATCCATTTTTAACATACAACGTTGTTAGCACGTGCGATACCCTGTCTTCATCAGCCGCCGACCAGGGGTGATGTCACGGTTTCGGTGGCTATGCGGGGACCGCCACCAGCAGCGTTTGCCACCAGGCAGGGTATAAACATAAACTTGTTGATTGTCCCTCTTGTACATTCTCGTACTGAAGTAAACAAACGATCGCTCCTCTTTGCATTTCGTATCGGCAATGAACATTTCCTGAACGCGTTTGCTGTTATTAACGCGCTCGTAAAGGAAGAAAAAAACGTTACGCATATTAGATCATGATATTGCGCGAATTTTGTTTGCTTGCTGTTTTGATCTCGACCAAATCCAAATCCTGTATGTGGTGCGAAGTTATTCTGACGATATTTAAGAATACGACTCGCACATTTTGACTAATGTTTTGGCTTTCTTGCAATTTCAGTGTTAGGCGAAACTACCCGCTGAAAACATGTGACATTGCATAAGAATTTAGCACTGTTTTCTTTAAATATTTAATTTTCTACTTTTACTACCTCTAAAACCTTTTCATTATTTTAACACGAGTTTTATCCATTTATCATTGTTGCTTTTTAGATTAAATATTATCGCCATTAATATCTTGTAGGTATTTATTGCAATTTGTATATCTTTTATGTGCCTTTTCCCTTCAAGACATGGGTGACTATGGCTCTCCACACCTTCCTATTATTCGTAACTAGTTTCTCCGTTTGCCAAACCTCTTTCCATTCTACCACCCGTTCACACAAGCTGATCAGCTTAGTGGCGCACTAACTTCCTCTACCACTATTACTTTTGATATGCGCTGTTTTCTAAGTCCTTCTTCTTCATGGAACATCCTAGAAGTTTAAGCGGGTCTCTTTCTGATTCTAACTAAATGTGCTCATTTTTTTTTCTTGAAAATTTTTTTACGGCCTCTTTGTTGCTTATTCACTCAATCTATAGAATTCTCAGTATTCTATTTATATGTGGGGCAGATTGTCTTGTCCTCATTGTCATACAACAAGCTTGATATCACAGCAAATTAGCATACTTTTTGTTTTGGTTTCTAAGGAAATTTTCCTTTTTCTTAGTACTAATCTAATGAGCTTTCGGATTTTGAATGTTGAAACACTTCCCGGATAATTTACCTTCTGTATTTGTTTGAAATCTTCAATTTTTCTTGTTGATTACCATCCATTCTGTATTCTTGCAGGTGATACTTAGTCCTTTCTTCTCGCTTTCTTTTTCTCCCTTGTCTAGAATGTGCTGTAAATTTGCGTGTAAATTCTGGTTCGTTTAGATTGCTCTCGCCGATATCATTGTAATCATGAATATGGCATCCGTCGATCTCGAGAAATCTTAGAACAACACCCAAGAAGTTATGCTTCAGTTTCGATTGCGATGAATGCATTTGAAACCGTTCTCCTGCGATGTTAATTTATTATTTTTTTATTTTCCTTCCACCGAGCACACTTCTTTCCGCCGTAAAGTATTAATTTCTCCTCTCCTCGCTCCAGAGCTCGGTGTGAGCTGCGTCTCCAGGGTGAACGATCGTTGGCGACGTTCTTCTACCTCTCTATGTCCATTGCATTCATGTCACTACTGAAGAATCCTTGACGCGAAGATAAAGTCGTCATCGTGCCCTCTTGCAAGTGGCCAGTTCCCAATCCTCAATCTCATAAACATCGCATTTCTTGTTCGAGTGTCCTTGACAAAGATACACTGTTTATGTTTTCTTCCCATGTTTAATTCTGCTCCACTTTCTTGTTAAAAGAATTTAACCGTTTCATTTTCTGTATCATTTTACATTAAAATTCACCCTGTATAAGGTCCTTGGAAAACTCGTGGTAGACTGTTACGTTAAGAAGCAGTTTATACGGATTGAAACGATTGATAACGGTTTATCCTCAACTTGAGCAAGCTAAGATTGTAGCAATCGAGGAAACATACTCTTGGGATCCTGATACATGAAGCAGTGGTTCGCGGAAAAAAAAGCTGTTCGAAAGAAACTAACTTCTCACTGACAGAATACGGAGGGAGTATGGATGGTTTCCGACAATGAAAGTGGCATGGCGGGCCCTAAACCGTGAAGGTTTGACCGACAAAACAATGTAATGTAGTACGTCTAATCAAGAGGCTTGTCACATCCCTCCTGTGAGAGAGAGTTTGGAGGGTGTAAAATAATTCGTCTCCCAAAATGTCTTAGAGACGTTTTTGAACTCTATCAAGACGGGAAAGTGAGAACTTAGCAGCTGCCGCTGAAATGTGACAACATTGCTCTCCATTCGACTTTATCTTTATTGTAAAAATAAAGGACAGCATGAGTATTCAGGAACTTACTGGAGCATTACAGAGAGCCGACCATATTTTACTTTGTCTTTGGCGATGGATCGTTTGTAAGACTTTTCTTTAACCTCAGGAGTGTGTCTAAAGCCCAATATTCTCTCAAGAAACGAAGCCTTCCAGGACCAACATAAGCGTGTATATATATATATATATATATATATATATATATATATATATAAAACATAGCACATTTGGTATACAGTCCAGGTAAACTCCGATAGAGACGAACTCAAGAGAACTGAATGTTAAATTCATTTATTTAATTTAACAGAGTAATATAATTTATCAAAGATTTTATAAATCTCTGTCCTCTTGAGTTCGTCTCTATCAGGTTCTCTTAAGTTCGTCTCCATCGGAATATGTATTACCCATTGTAATAATCTAAAATCTTTTATATATATATATATATATATATATATATATATATAAAATAATACAAAATATTCTAAATTTAATTTCGTTGGATGGCCATTTCAGCGAGAAAATTCTCGCTTCATTAGCAACGGTGGAAAAAAACTTTATTAATTCAAATGTGTTACAAGATTTCTATAACGGAAGGAGACCGAAAATATATCAATACACACAGGAAGTTAAAATGTGGTGGGATTAACAAATACTTTTTAATTTGTCAGCACTCTGTAAGAAAGTGGGTAAGCAGACAAAGAAATTCATGGCTTGATATTAGAAGACTTTACACTACGCCTGTAAGAGTTAAACGTTCAAAAGTTAAAAATAGACCATGTCACAGGGACAGATGTGGTAGGAGGAACGGAAATGAAAGAAAGGAAAAAGAGTGAACAGAGGAAGATTAATGGAGAAATAAGCTTAACAAATCTCTCTTAGTAAACAAGGTAACGACTGACGAGAATTTGATGTTAAAAGGAAGGGTTAAAAAAAAAGGAAAAAAAAGGGGGAAAGGAAGGGACAATAACCGATTAAAACCTTACCAAAAAGTTTTTGTTTAAATAAATAATAAATGGAACAAATGTTTTAGGAATTTTTGGATATACGAAAATAAAGGATAAAATAATATATATATATATATATATATATATATATATATATATATATTAAATGTATTGAAAAAATCGCTCTGAGGAGTGAGAACGTCATAATGGTGCCCTAACGAAATTTTAAAGTCTGCAGAACTCTGTTTAGTTAAGTGACAAACTCCTCCACAATTATATGATTAACACTCTATCTCTACCGAGATATCGAGCAATTTACGACCAACAAACCTGCTTTCCAAAAAAAAACTTTTCATCAGAAAAACACTGGAAAAAAGCAACAATCTTGGCATTAAGCATCATCAAATTCAAATTTATATATATAATAAAAATTCCACTTCGTCAAAACACAACATTTTATATATATATATATATATATATATATATATATATATATATATATATAGCAGATGAAGGTACACGTCTTTGAGCTTTGTATTTGAGTTTATCTTTTTAGCAGCTGGCGAATGAATCACTGTTCGTAATGTTATCTTCTATGATGAGCCGGTTTCTTTACAGGAGCTCTCTGTATTTTCTCTCAGACGATATTAAAAAGATAAATTAGTATTTATTGTGACTGTCTTAAGAAAAACAAAGGCGAACGTTGCAATATGGAAATATATATCGTTAACAAATGACTGAAGGCGAATTGGCATGGCAAAGGACGCGTTCCAGAAGATGAGCAAAATACTAACACACAGGAAGATCTCAATAGAAACGAAGAAAAGAGTGCTAGACTGCTACGTGATGTCAGTTCTTCAGTACGGCTGTGAATGCTGGACAATATCATCGAAAATGAGGACAAAACTGGAAGCGGCCGAAATGTGGTTCTACAGAACGATGCTACGGATATCGTGGACTGAGCATACAAGCAACGACGAAGTGTTAGAAAGAATGGCAACAAAAAGGAAATTGATGCTGAGCATCAGGAAGAGACAACTGAAGTTCCTGGGACATGCAATGAGGAAGGAGAGCCTGGAGAACCTGATACTGACTGGTCAGATAGAAGGAAGGAGAGACAGAGGAAGGCAGCGGATAACATATCTGCAGATTCTGATCAGGTGGATGACGGAACGGGGTATGCCAGGAGCAACAGGAGCAAACATACTAAGAGCCACAAGGGATAGGGAGACGTGGAGATCCATGATCGCCTACGTCCTGAAGGGACAGGGCACATAGAAGAAGAAGAAGAAGAAGAAGAACACATGACTAATTATGTATTAAGATTTTGTAATTTTTTCACACACCCACGGAGGGATATGCATTTGCAGTAAAGTATATGTTTTCCATATTGCGGTAGTGCATACGTTTGTGCTAGAAATTTTACTTTTGCATCTCTATATGTCGATAAATGTATGTATATACATGTATATATCTGTAAGTGTGCATACATATATGTATTTATATGTATGTGTGTATTTTCTGGTGATGCATGATGGATTTTATTTTCAATTATCTGGTTCAAACCCTACTCCGGTCGTTTGAACAACAGTAGATATTTGTCCTTGGTTTCTTGTTTAGGAATTAGGTTCCGGTTACTTCTAAAATCTTTTTCCTTCTCTTACATACCAAGTAGCGTCTTGCGTGACATTATCGCATTACTTGGGGTGAATTGGATTAAATAAAATCGGAGATTATCGCCTATTATATTAAATATTCTATTTGCTGAATAAACTTATCTCAGTCGATATTTCTGTAAATCTTTGTTATTTAAACAGAATAAATTTATGTCGGTCTAGTAGATATAGAGTCGTACTATTTAAAAACAGTAAATACATGCTATATATAATATAATATTATATCATAGAAAATCTAGAATTAAAAGTAACCTTCTTCATTTTTACAAAAATTCACAATGAAATCCTGGTTTTTCTCAAATCGAAAAAGGATTGACCATGTTCTTAAAGAAAAAGTCGAAACCAGATTTTGCAAATAGGTGTTAAACTGATTTTGTGACCAATCGACTTGAAAGACCAAAAGGAACTTAGCGATCTAGTACGAAAAATCTGAATACTATAAATGTCCCCGGGTCAGAGTCAGATGGAAGTAACGAGAAAAACAAAACTAAAATGTAACTTCAACTACAAATAGACCCGGTGATAAGGTCAGGTTACACCTTGTTCCTTTTCTCATAATTTTTCGAATTCGAGCCGAGTTCGAATTCCAGTTGAATTCTCCGCATTCACTTACGCGCAAATACCCTTGCGAAATGTATTAATCTGTCTCTTCCCTTCAGTTATGAGTTAAATAACAGGACAGATTTGGTTTTCTAGCTTTGGTTGGCAACCAGTTTACCGCAGAAAGTAATGGCAACCTACTGCGGGATAATCTTCTGCCCAGTCAGTTATGTCTCTTTCGAGACATGATCGTCCAAGCGTGTATCACGTATGGCACTTAACTGACTGACTAATGGCAAATACACACACATGCCAAAAAAATAAATAAAAACTGCACAATAGTATTCCCTCCCATTTTTAGTAACCTCTAATTATAACACTATAGAACAAAAAACAATAATAAAAGCAGGTTTGTTTTCTCATACTAATAGACTGTTGGATTACTAAATATGAATGCAGTACGCTCTTAGAATTCAAAATTATCAAGTGCCGTATTTGAAAATCATACTACATTGTAACTAGTAAAATTTGAAAAAAAAAGCAGTTCAAAACGCCCTACTTGCTGAACTAAATATTCAAGGAAACTAGAATTTTTCGATTTTAGTTTCTTATAGGTGGATACAACTTACTAAAATTTCATCAAACCTGAGATATAACGATCGACTGATATATATATATATATATATATATATATATTGTCTTGAAATTTTGGGGGGATATTCTACAAATCCATGAGTAATAACTATTTCGCAGCTAAAAATACCGCTCCTCAGACCCAAATCATACAACAGTTAATGTTTCTTAACTATTGTATGATTTGGGTCTGAGGAACGGCTCTTTAGCCGCGAAATAGTTATTACCCATGTTTTTGTAGAATATCCCAAAATTTTTTTCAAGATTATATTACTCTGTTAAATTTAATAAAAAATTTAACATTGAGTTCTTTTGAGTTTGTCTCTATTGGAATTTACCTGACAAAAATACTAAATATACTACGGTATATATCTGCCGGACGCTCGTGGCTCGTGGCCTAGGTAGAATCGCCGACTGACGCCGATTCGGTTGGGTTTCAATCCTGGGTTAGGAGGCGAACGGAGTCTAATCCGTACTAATGAGCTGTAATACAGCGAAACAGATATGTCTGCAGATGACTATAGTGTATATATATATATATATATATATATATGTGCAAATGAATAAGGAACGAAGAAAATATTTACGACCTTCAAAATATTAATTTAAAAGAGCGTTCAATATAGAAATAGAGCAATGAATATTTATTATAAATTATACTTTAGAATATGTCCAAACTACATTCTACTACAAAAATGCACATTTTGTTTCGACACTGAAAGGATATAGCGGGTTCCTTATCTATTCTTTTTCAAGTTGTAGTGGGAGTCAGTTCTAGTGAAGAGTAATTGTATACTGTTGCAGGTTAACGGAATTTGGCCTTGTGGTAGATAGCCCACTAATCACGCTCTTCTGTCCGTCGCTCTGTCTCTTGGGTGCTTCCTGTCTCGGCGATTTATGTCTGTTTTTTGAATCAAAAACTTTGGGATTTCACACTTGTATTTGATTCTGGGCTTCACATTGGCTGATAAATAAAATTCGCGTAGGCTCGCGAACTGGAAATTTAATATTCAATTATTTTTTATATTCCAACCGGAACATCTGCGCGAACCCGGATGCGCAGCGAAGACATTTGGTCATTTGCTTTCTGGTCGGTATAGAGCAAACATCCGGTCCATCGCTTTTGCTCGGTATCACCACAAGGACAATGTCTCATCAGGTAGTAAACGTTTGCGTTTACTACCTGATATATATATATATATATATATATATATATATATATATATATAGTGTATCGAGGCAGCAGATAATTTTCTAAACATATACTGTTAAATATAACAGACACTCAATGTCTATTATGTTTAATCATGTGCCGTTCTAAATATCGTATTTTGGCTTTAGTTTTAGGTGAAAATAAAGACAAAAATTCTCCAACATTTGGATAATTTTTATTAAATTGGTTCTAAGCTTTCGGTTCACATGAGTCATCTTCAGATATATATATATATATATATATATATATATATTAGTAGTAGTAGTAATACAAACTAATGGGCTGTGTGTAGTGATTTACTTTATTAAGATTGCTCGATACTTAGTAGAACTTTATATTTGGTAATAATTTTATTATGAGTTTTTAATAAAAAAAAGTTTGTTGCAACACAAGAGCCGTTGTGTTTTGGTAATATATTATTAGCACCTTGTCAGGTAATTTTTTTCTGTTAGAAATCATTGTATATAGAAGCTTAAAAACAAAACATTTTTTTCAAATCCAGACACTAAAGGTGTCTGGATTTTAGTGGGCTTGTCTCTGTGAACCAATAGAAAGTCAGGACATGACTGATAGAAGAAATTTGATAGTGCGTGTAAAAGGGAATAAAGACCCAGGCGTCTTCAATGCCAGTGTTGAAATAAATTAAATGATACACATGTAGCATTTGGCAAATTTGAAAAGTTATCGCGTGTCACCGTGAAACGGTTACGGGATTCTTTTAAAGTTGTAACACCCTAACGGACGGTCCGAACAATTTCTCCGGCGGCCGTTCTCCACGCTGTGATATTTGCCGGGAGTTTGTTGAAAATGTCGGAGCCTCAAGCTGGGGGTACAAGATTGAACTATAAGGAACGAACTTCCACAACTTGGATGAGTTGAAAGGATGCTTTATTTCGTTTAGAGTTAGCCTTTTCGGTTGGGGCAGACGAATGTGACACACAGCTCTAACTCTAATTAATGGAGATCAACAAATCCGAACTGACCGGAACAAAACGAACGGAGGTTCACTCACTCAACTGACTGACTCACTTAACTAACTCTACTCAACTGATCTGACTCGGAAAAATTACCTGAATTTATTTAAAATTGATCCGAAAATCCGGAAATCCGGGTAATAACCATTGGCGACTGCAAGTCCGAAATTTCAATTATCTTTTTTTTTTTATCTTAATAAAGCTTCCGCCGGAAAATTCTTAATGTGTAGTTAAGATACAGTAAAAGACAGCCTTTGACCTGGTCATTCGAAAACCCACCTCCTGAACTTTATCTCCTGAACTTATCTCTTTATCACATGAAATCACTGAGTCAAATATTTAGCGGAAGAGCGGTAGGATTTAAAACAGTAATCGGATACCCTTGGTCTCTTCCACAATTTTCCTCATAAAAGAAAAAGCGTTTATTTATTTATATTTTCCTCTTCTTTTTCACTTTTGTTAAATATGTTTTTAAACTATTTTCTATTCTTAACCATTTTCTATTTTAATCTATTATAATAAAATACATATTTTACAAAGCACCTTAATAAACGCCTAGTTATCGTGTCACAAACTTATATTTCAAAGTAAAATAGTGAACAAGAGCCAAAGACAGGAAGGTTATTTTTCTGTTTTCTATTTTTTTTTTTAATTATAGATTACGCTGCACAACAAACATATTTAGTTGACTTAGTGGGCAATCTGTCCGTTAGGTTATAACAAATTAATTATCAGAAGATAAAAGAATCAATCAATATACGCTAGCAGAAAGATTATAGATGTCAGGATTATATTAGAAAAATTAACTATATTTTAGGGTATATTTTAGACAATGACAACAAATGGAAGTGACTTTCTTACGTTTATTGAGCAAGTTTAGTTTTGGGAATTTGATAACTAGTAATTTTTTCCTGTTAACATAGAAAACATGGCTCATGAAAATATTTACACGTTTTGGTTTTATTTCATATTAGAAAATAAATATCTAACTGACTAGTTTCAGTGTCGAAACAAATGTACTATATCCAAATAGTACATTTGTTTCGACACTGAAACTACGATGTCTCATCAGATATAAGAAAAGAGGCTTTCCATTCCTGTCAACACCGCCTGATGAGACATTTTATTTTCAATGTCGAAACAAATGTACTATTTGTAGTGAATATATAAAAAAAATTCTGTACATGTTCTAAAATATAATTTATAATAAATATTCACAACTCTATATATCGAGCACTGTTTTAAATTAATGTTTTAGACGTTGTAAAAAAATATTTCTTCGTTCTGTATTCACTCGGTATATATATATATATATATATATATATATATATATATGAAAATAAATATCATAAAAATATATTTGCGTATGTTCTAATAGATCTGTTTTAAACTGCCTCTTTTCAGAAAGGGGTTTTATCTTGATATATAACGCTTTAAGAGTTGACTTTTGATATATGTTGCTAATAAAATGCTTTTTAGACAATCAGTTATTCAACTGTTTAATAGTAACCCTAATTTTATAACATAAGTCACATCCTACCATAAATCTTGCTCTTCTTTTAAGCTTTTTTAATTTTCAATCATCAAATGAAAATACTGAAAAGCAGTCTTCATCGAAGAAGAGAAGCTGCAAGACTGTTATTAGACACATTTATTTGTCAGGGGAATTAAAAACACGTCCGATGTGCCAAGGAAAACGATAATTATGATGCGTTTTGACAAGATTATAATTTTTATCATTTTTTTTTTTTGTTTTTTTGGATTGAAGCGAGTAAACATTCGGTCTTCACTTTCTGAAAATAAATTATACCAATATTTAAAGAGTTGTAATAACCAGCAAAGAAACCATTTAAAAGTTAATGCAAGTGTTCAACGGGGGCCATTGGCACTGGGTGAACACTGTCAAGGCCCAAAAGTTTGTAATATTTTTTCTTTAACTACAGCCGGAAGAGTTAGCTTTTATGAAGAAAATGTTTATCTAAATAGTCACTCACAAATTATTTTCTTTGTTAATTTACCAGTGTCAAAATATTTATTTATTACATGCCATTGACGAAATATGATTTTATTTTTGTTGTGTAGTTGTTTTGGCGTAACTTCGCCGAGAGGTTGTAGTGACCGGTTGTGCCGGAAGTAAGACACAGGAAACAGAAGGTAGGTTCAAGACAGTGCATTAGTATAACAAAAACATATGTGCAAAGTAAGTGTTAGTAATTAAGTAAATAGAAATAAGTAAATTAGAGCGGTACAGTTACACCGCTTATTGCCTGAACAGGAGTTGGCTTTAAATGCGGACTAGCTGTCGTCAACTGCGTTTGTAAACTGCTGTCAACTGCCTTCCTGAAGGTGATTATAGAGTAAGAGGAAGAGTCCATTTATTGTAAGAGGGCACAAAAACAATTTTCAAGGCAAAAAGAGGTTCATCTATAGTGAAGTTTATAGTGGGAGTCCGTTCTAGTGAAGGGTAGTTGCATATTGTTGCAAATTAACGGAATTTGGCCTCGTTGTAGATAGCCCACTATAAGTGATAAAATGATTATAAATCAAGAAAAGCAAATTGAGTTGAAAAATAACATTTTATGTATAAACATATCAATTAAGGTTTTTACAATTAAAGTAATACTTGAAGTATAGGTCCAACGGATGTTAAAATGTTCATGGCAATAAAATGCTAAGAAGAGGATTAATGCTAAAGAATGTGGGAGCGCTGTAAGTAAGGAATGTCTTTGATATATTCGCTCCTTGGGTCAGTAAGTAGTTTTGAGACAGCGAAAGATAAGATAAGAGGGAAGGGAGGCTAGCATAGAAAGCCGCTTGACGTAGGTCAAGGGGGATACTGATTACACTCCTCTCTCTCTCGAGTCAGTCTGTGTGTCGGTCTGCGTTGGTCTGTCTGTCTAGTAATGCTTTCTGTATCGGCTTTTTATATCTTCTTTTTGGATCGCAGCAGATCATTTGGGGATTCACACTTGTATTTGATTCTGGGCTTCCCATTGGCCGATAAATAAAATTCGCGTAGACTCGCGAACTGGAATTTAATATTTAATTAATTTTTAGTTTTCAACCGGAACATCTGCGCGAGGCCCACTTTTGCTCATTTGCTTTTTGGTCATGAGTGTGCAAACATCCGGTCCCTCGCTTTTTTTCGGTCGGTATCACCACACATCCATGGCTTATATATATATATATATATATATATATATATATATATATATATATAAAAGAACAGGAGCATTGAGCAATTGAAGACTAATTTAAGGCTGAAAGCAGAAGGAAAAAGGAAAATGCTTTTATGGAAGAGGACTCTAAAGAAAAGAAAATTAGAGCTAAATTTGGAATTCCATGAGCCTGTTCAGATCTTCTGTATTCTTAAATTCTAAACAAATAAAGAATAGGCGGTATTTCTTTATTCAAACACTCTTTGATGACTCAGCGAGGAATGGATTGGAAGATGGATACTTTAGAGCCTCGGGTACATAACATTGTTTTGTTCATATCTTTTTTTTTCTGAGCTATATTTTCATTCTGGATGTGCGTTGTGGTGCAGTGGAGATTGGCTCGGAACGAAAAACCGGAAAACCGAGTTCGAATTCTAATTTAATACGTTGCCTTCACTTACGCGTAAATACCCTTGGGAAGCGTAATAATCCGTCTTTCCCCTCTAACTATGGATAAACAATAGGACAGGTAGGGTTCGGTAACACTGGATATCAACCAGTCTACCGCAAAAAGTAATGGTAATCTACTGCGGGAAAATCTTCTCATCTCTACTTCAAGGCATGATCGCACAAGTGTGCATCACGTATGGTACTATACTGACTGATTTTCATTTTTATTAATTGCTTTCTAAAAACACAATACTGACGAAGACAGCTAACGAAGTAAAGTGTTAATGCAGAAACTGTTTTACTGTTTATGGTTCTGTGGTTTGCCTTGTCAGTGAAAATTAGAATACATCGACTCTATCCTCTGGATTGTGCTAAGCTAAAAAAAGTTTACATTACTGGTCTACTTTAGTCATCACAGGCTAGGAGACAGATTATTTCTCGACTCTTCCTTATTCTATCCATCGACATTCCCACCAAGCGTCATGCTGTACAGATGAGCAGATGTAAGATTGAACAGAAGAGCCGATCTGTTATTTCAACATAACATAGGTTGTCCATAGTAAGTAACAAGCTACCCAGGAAAATGGAAGAAATAAATTCCTATATAAACTTTTCAGTGAAAAAAAAATTCAAAAATAGTCGCTACACTTGAAAATAACTGAGGCATCTTTTAAAAATACCTTAAACCTATTTTTAGCAGTGAGACTCCTCATGATAGTCCATGTCTCATCGATCCACTCATCGGAAAAGTTGGCCCATGACAGAATTAGGTATTATTTTTGAACCTATGATTCTCCAGCTTTGTTAGTCAAGTGTCATACAAAACCAATAGTCGATAACTCCTTATGATCGAACCCAATACTCAATTAAATATATACATGGTGCAATGCGTGAATTGTCGTCCTATTACACTATAAGTAAAAATAACACTGACATCTCATTTTAACAGATATATTTAACAAAATTGTACAAAATTATCTTGAAATACTAAAGAACTAATTTAGTACATAAACTCGACATTGGCTTCAACCACGGCCTCCAGAGGACTTTGGAATCCTCGTATATCTTCTGGACGGTTTCGTTATTTAAATTGGTAAATGCTGTCATAATCCTTGCTCTCAATTTATATTTGATCGCAGAAATTGTTTGACAACCTTATTGCAGATTCCTGGTGCTCGACAACAGGATCTTTCAGCAATCACCCTCATGACCCAGGGCAAAACTACCTCCTCAAAGCACTTGATGCAGGCTTTCGTGTTTAGTCTGAGGTCCTCTGGGGGAAAATGAATGGAGGCATAACCTTGCCATCACTAAATATATATGCTAACTAGATATATCATCCAACACTTTTTGAATCCTCTGCACTGTCCTCAGATTAACACACAAACACACTGGAATGTACGTACTGGAGGTTCCGGCGGAAATGCCAAGCATTACAAAATGCAGTTTTCAAATTTATGGCAGATGGAATTCCGCCATGGTGTTCCTTTTTTCACAGACTGTTCTCAAATGATCCTACTATACTGTGCAGTCGTCAAAATAAAAACAAGTAACGCACATGCGTGAAATAAAACACTTAAGCGACAATTTACCCATCGAACACTGCATAACATTATTGATCTGTTTTGTTATTGATAATTTATTTAGATGAGCTGAATCTGACATGACCACAGTTGTTAAGTGAATACCTGGTATTTACCTGATGCAGTTATCTCTCAGTTGCGTTTCTGTCTTCGGGCAGAGAGTGACTCGGTCGTGTCTCTGTCCTTAAAAACATCAGTGTATGCATTTTTGCATTAGTGTATGCATTTGTTATGTCTCAGTAACAATTTTTACCAGATCTCATATCGCAATCTTTGAAGCTAATAATTTTTTCTAGCTTTCCGTATTAATGGTTCTTACATTGTATTCATTTCTATGCTTGACCTGGTGAGGAGATTTTTTGCTTTAGCATATGCGCTGATTCATAAGTTTACGTAATTTCCAATAAGGTTTCTATCAACAATTTTAACTTCATCCTATAGGGGGCGGTGACCCCCCCTTTTCCATCCACATGTTTCTATCTCGCGTCGTGTAACGGACTTGGGATGTTCCTGCAGCCTTACTTTAAAGGGGCGGCTCGTTTCTCCTTTAAGATAGAACATTTCTGAATCGGGTTGTTCTATGGAGAAAGCAAGAGATGCATATTATTAGGCTTCGTAGGATAGATAACTGATGACCCCACACTTAAAGAGGTTAAGATTGTAGCAATCGGAGATGTATACGCCCGAAAGTCAGTTCCGCAATGCAAAAGTTCTGTAAGATAAAGGGAATGAGAATATGACTTGTCGTTTATGTGACTAGGGAGTCTAACCTGCTAGAACCAAGTAATGTATTTGACCCGAACATTTGCTACGGAAATAGCGACAACAGGCTATTCATTTTTGTCAGTGATTGTATGGTGGAATGATGTGCGTTGTGGTGCAGTGGATATCAGCTTGGAACGAGAAATTGGGGAACCGTCTTCGAATTCCAGTTGAATTCCTTGCATTCACTTACGCACAAATACCCTTGAGAAAGGTATTAATCTGTCTTTTTCCTCTAGTTATGGGTTAAAAATTAGGACAGATTGGGTTTTCTAGCCTTGGTTGGTAACCAGTCTACCACAGAAAGTAATGGCAAACTACTGCGGGATAATCTTCAACCAAGTCAGTCATGTCTCTTTTGAGACATTATTGCCTAATCGTGTATCACGTATGGCATCTAACTGACTGTAAGTTAGAAAACAGTTTATCGACTGGACGTCAGCTGGGATAGTTTTTGATTCTGCCAAAGATTATGGAGTTTTAGCCATATGAAGAAGCAATACTCAATTTCTGTTTCTCTGATCTGGCTTTTGTTTAGAAAGAACATGCTAGTAGGAGACGGGTTGGTATAAAGATCAAAATAGGTTCCCTTGATGGATCTTATACACGAATTCCACTTGAACTCTAAACGGAGCTCTAGCCTCAATAGTTCTAGGTAAAGCGTATCATTGAAAATAAAATCATTCATCATGACTAGAGAAAACTATTTTACTAGCTTCTTTTAGGAGGTATATTCAACATTACAAGCCAATTCATCACCCACTGAACAGTGACTTCGAATTCCAGTCGTGTTCTTATACGCTTACATATCTCTCCCATTCAGCTATGGGTTAAATAGAAAAAATTCTATCAGAAAAAAATTATTCTTATTCTAAAATAATATGCTGATGCAATATTCAGTATCCCAAAAAAGGAATTATTTATACAATCCAAAACAAGTTTCCGCTTATTTAGTACACAAAGTGTTGATAATCCGTAAATTAAAAAAAAATCCATTAATCCCACTCCATTTAGCCGTGAAAGTAAGGTCATAGGGCAAATCAGCTCCTAGATTCTGGTAATGTAGATTTTTGGTGCTTCTCTCATAAACCGTGTTATATTCTGCACATATATTTAAAGGTGAGCAAAGAATATTTTACTGAGTTAAGCTCAGTCTGGTACAAGGTCACTACACTGTGAGATCTGTTAATAATCAAAACTGTTCCTTCAGTAATGATTTTTGCAGTCAGGTTGGTTTATGTCAAGCATCCAAATATTTGGATGCTATCTCTCTCTCTTTCTCTCTCTCTCTCTCTCTCTCTATATATATATATATATATATATAGAGAGAGAGAGAGAGGATCAGAAAGAGAGAGAAAGACAAAGAGAGATAGAAGGAGGGATTGAGCAATAATTTTGCTCGTCAGTAACTGAGTAGATGTTGTCATTGAGAAACGGTAAGAGGATACCAGACGAGATAGGGAGCCTAGCGATACTTCATATTTGACGAAGGAGAGTCATTTGAAAGAAACTGTCATCTCAATTTGGTGCATTCTTCATTAGCATTAAGAATTGCTGGATATCCCTGCAAGAGTACGTGGCGTAGTGGAGACAATTTTCTTCCGTCGGGCGCCTGAACTAAAAGGAAATTATCGTTAAACGTGATCGGATGTTATGAATGATGGCATATGGGAGCATTGTTACGCTCTTCCTGATTCGCTTATAGCCCCTGACAGATTTACAATAAAGTGCAATAGTAGTTCTTTAACATTAAGCTGTTTTTAAGAAATTCACACAAATTAAGTTATAGGACAATACATGGTGTTACCCTCATATTCCATTTCACACACACATATCTATATATATATATATATATATATATATATATATATATTATAATAATAAAAAAATTGACTCTGTACGTATTCAAATCTTAAAATGTTACACAAGTAATTTTTAAGAACCACGAATAACCGGCAGAATCTAACTCCGTTATCGCCCTCGGCTATAAAGCTTTGGACAACGAGGGGAAAAAAAAGAAAACTGCGGAGCACCGACAATACATACAGCACTTCACAGCAAAGAAAAAAAACCCTCAAACGGAACAAACCACAAAGAAAGAAAAGTGCTCGATACTAAACTAACCAAAAGTATTAACTAAGAGGCAGTTACGTAGAGCAAAAACACACGAGAAAAAATCGCAAGATCGCCAAGACCCCTTGGGTTTTGGCGATCTTGCGATTTTATCTCGTGTGTATATATATATATATATATATTAGTCATTCACATACAAGCCTGTTTCGATCTATCACAGCTTATCAGTGTGGCTAGACACATCGACTCGTCTCTAGATAAATATTTATTCGCAGACAATCCTCTTTTTCTGTATCAGCTCATCAATACGGTTAGACATCCGAATGCTTTCAGCCAGGGTTGAAACCCGATCGATTTGTAGGAAAATATCTACCGGCAGGATTCGAACCTGCATGTTCAATATAACTGGGAGATTTTCCTAAGAAGAGTTCTCAAATATTCATGCCAGTGGATATTAAAAATGTACTGTTTAATCATATAAAAACATTCTATCTGCTCAAATACGAGTATCCATTAAAATAATGTTCAAACAAATAAATTTAAATAAATGTCTTTTAATACCACCTTCGTAAGTTTCCGGAAAATATCGTAAGATTGAATTCGGTTATGTATGTTTACATTAGGATACGAACCAGAACAGAGATGAATGTTCTAAAGGGATCAGGAAAATGTGTATCTATATGACTTAATTCAGGCTTTGTTCACCATGAATCTTCTGTAATCGAGTGGAAAGACACAACAGATCTAGTGTCTGCATCTACCAGGTGTATGAGAATTGCAGGCTTGAATTCTACCAGAAGATATTTGCCTTACAAGATTTCTCGTATATTTAGGCCAGTAGATATTTAAAATATTCTGTTTAATAGTAGAAAACAAAAACTATCAACTCCAATACAAGTACCAATGACAAATGATATTTCGATAAATATATCATTAATACGAATTTGGTTTTATATATAAATATATCCTGGTTGGTAATCACCAATGACTTTGTCAATTTTTATTGATAAGCCTTAATGGGTGTCCATGTTTTCTTATTTTAACATTATTATATAAGTATTCTGGTTAGTAATCACCTATAATACGTATATGGTAATGTTAAAATACACAAAACTTGATACCCATTACGACCAATCCTTAAAAATTAGCAAAATTGTTAATGATTTCCAACCAGGAAATATATATGTTAACGTTAAACATACACAAACCTGGATGTTCATTACGCATTACGACCTATTTACGATCTATTATTGAGAATATATATATATATATATAATATCATCCAATGTAAGGTATTTAACTGTCACTGCTTTTCAGGGGATTACATAAGAGGAAAGTTATGAGAAAGCGTATTCAATACACGGGCGGATGTTAGATTTATATATGCGGGATTGTTTCAGACGGGAAAAACATCCTGGCTCTACACAGAGAACCGACTTTCTAAGCAGCGCATTTAGCTATGGATTCTATGTAGTCATTGTAGTTGAAGTCTATTGTGAGAGTTAACCCGAGGAGGCGCAATGTTTTGCTTTCAGGGAGATTAGCCTGATCCATGCTAAATTGGTAATTTGATAATATATATTTGATATTTATCACTTTCAATCCTTATAAGATATTTGCTTCTCCTCTAAAAATTAAAAAATATAAACATTATTCAGTAATGCTTATACTTGTCCAGTTTTACACGATCCTTAAGACACTGTTTGCTTTTATCACTAAAGCAGATGACATTGAAGTTAATTACAAAATCAGGAAGAGAACTTTTAAACCTGAATTAGACGAAAATCAAGAGGTAGTATCAATATATTTATAAATTATCGACCCTTTGTCGGCTATTTAAAGCCGAAACATATTTTGGTTTGTCAAAACATTTTTTTATTATTGGATTAATATTTTTATTTATTTATTTATTTTCAGGTAACAATGATATTTCACAAAAAAGCCTATAACGTAACTTATAACTAAGGATAAAAAAGATGAATTCATACATTTCTCAATGATGTTTATGTGTAAGTGAATTTCCGAACCTTACTGAAACTCGAAATTTACAGTGCTGATTGCAGACACGGAAAGGAAACTACAAGATCTCATACAGAAGGTAGCGGTGGAGAGTGACAAAAAAGGACTACAAATAAACTTTAGGAAAACTAAATGCATGGTCTTCAGCAAAAGGGGCAGCCCAAAATGTCAAATACAGGTGTGGGGTACCAGAATCAAGCAAGTACAAAAATTTAAATACCTAGGAAGTGTTCTAACAGAAGATGGAAAGTGCGACACAGAGATCCGAAGGCGAATTGGCATGGCAAAGGACGCGTTCCAGAAGCTGAGTAAAGTACTAACGCACAGGAAAATTTAACTAGAAACAAAGAAAAGCGTGCTGGATTGCTATGTGATGTTAGTTCTTCAATACGGCAGTGAATGCTGGACAATATCATCGAAAACGAGGACAAAACTTGAAGCAGCGCAAATGTGGTTCTGCAGCAGGATGCTGCGGATATCGTGGACTGAGCATGCAAGCAACGCTGAGGTGTTGGAAAGAATAGCAACAAAAAGGAAATTAATACTTAGAATCAGGAAGAGACAACTGAAGTTCTTGGGACACGCAATGAGGAAGGAGGGCTTAGAGAACCTGATACTTACAGGCCAGACAGAAGGAAAAAGAGACAGAGGAAGGCAGCCGATAAAATATTTGTAGAGCCTGATCAGGTGGATGACAGAACAGGGGTTGCGAGGTGTAACAGGAGCAAACATACTAAGAGCCACAAGGGATAGGAAGGCGTGGAGAACCATGATTGCATACGTACTGAAGGTACAAGGCACATAGAAGAAGATGATATCTCATTCCATTATATCCTCTAATCTAGAAAAGAAAACGGAACTAATTTCTCATAGACTGCAACAAACTAAGGGACGAGACAACATTCTTGTTCTCGTCAAGGTTGCAAGAATGTCAATATATCGAAAATCCTCCTCAATATTCAGTTGAATCAAAAGCAGGAATCACTTTTTATGGTGGATTAGGTAATTTAACTGAAAGAGAACGAAAGATCAACGATGCTAAAGAAAATAATTTAAAAGCCGATTCAATGAATTTTTAAATTTTAGTAAAATGATTTATCAAATGCTTTTGAATAAATTAAATCATCAATTTGATATTTACAACAATTTGAATGTGAAGATGAATTAAAAATAAAATATAATAAAGTTAATATCGTAAAACACAATTTCTGTCAGAATGACATTGTTAAGATAATTAATTCATCAGTTTTATTGCACATCACTGTGCAATAAAACTGATAAATTAATTATGCTAGTGGTAATAAAAACTGCGCTGGTGGAATAATAACCGTGCTAAAATTTATAAAATAATAAATATACATTTTGATCCTCATCACCGGTAACAGAATTCAAATACTGATTGAAATTATTAGTAGATATACATTATTAGTACACGCACACGCGTGTGTGTGTGTGTATGTAAAAACAATTCTCAGTTATAATATGAGGAAAGTGACAATGATAAAAAGAATGAAGACAAAAGGAAAACTATATTATCTACGTTTTGTCCACTGACGGACTTTATTTTAATTTCGATAGTCCATCAGTGGACGAAACGCGTAGGTGAAAACATAGTTCTTCTCTTGTCTTCTTTCTTTTTATCATATATATAATGAAAATAAATTAGATGCTTTCATAACCCCATTGGTAACATTATATTTCGCGTATCTTTTATAGACCGCTCCTCAGACCAAATTCATACAACAATGAGTGGGTGAAAATTATCCAGATAAAAAGAGTCAAGTAGAAAGGAAGAAGAAGAAAAAAAAGAAAAAATAGGAGTGAGGAGGTTAGCCTAACAGTGTTAGATATTAGCGTCTATATTATATCTAGACGGCAAGATGGCCTTGACTTAGAATTCCAATGACAGTAGCTATGGAAGTCAGTATATTTTGACTTGAATTTTTAGTTTGCTATTTCATGATGCGTGATATTAAAAATTAACATTAGGGCTTGAATTTTCACTAGAGAAAATGGATTGTTAGTGAAAATTCAACCTCTAATTTTAATTTTTAAATCTTAACATTGAGTTGTCATCGAATTTAATCCCCTGTTGAATTGACCTAACCAAATACCAAGGATTTTACATATCTATATCTATCTCTCTCTCTCTCTCTCTCTCTATATATATATATATATATATATATATATATATTATATATATGTCCACACTTCTGAGATGAGGCAGTATTTACATTATTTACATTTGCTCATCTTTACTGCTATGTTTACGACAATTCGGCCGTTCTTCAGGTGTTGCGTTTTTCCTCGAGAACACACGGCCCAGTTAGTTCCAGTGATTTCACCCAAAGAGTTGTAGACACTAGTACGAACAATGTAAATAGCGTATATATATATATAGACTTTGAGATTTGAAAAAGTAATCATTCGACCAGCGGTAGAGATCGAGGGAAAATTTACTCGCCCCAAAATTATTTTACTCGACCGTTTCCATTTTCTTACGTAAACATAGCGTGAATCGCTGACGGAAAGCCAAAAAATTAAATTTTAATTACAATTTCGAACGTGTTAGAAAGGATTTCATTTTTTTAAATGGCAACAACGAATTTGATCATTCCTCTTAATAAGAGCATAAATATTTAGATGATAAAACTTTGTTTTTATTAGGTTTGAGCCCTTTTAACATCATGATATACTGTTTTTCTTTGTTTTTTGCAATTGAGTTTGAGGAGCTGAATTCGTAGTCCTTTTCTTCTGTTTGACTACAACCTCCATTTCATAGATGATAAAGAAATAACAAATCTGATTTTCTCAACCATGTTCTATGAAAAAATGCTTATATAAGTTGTTTTTCGGTGTGTGGTTGAAAGAATTACGCGTATTCTTTTTTCTTTCTCTCAAATATTCGTGTTTAATTTTCGTAAGCGGGGAGGATAATATTTTTCCAATAATATTTCTAAAACTCTGTGAGCGTTTTTAATTTGGACGACAGAGACATTTTGGCTCTACTCTGGAAACGTTAATTAAACAAATATTTACACTGACCGGGACGATAAAAGCCAAAAGTTCAATAATGTCATTATAGGTAATTCTAAGTAACTTGTGAATCTTCAATGGCATACTTCTGAGTTGTAAAAGGAATTAGATTTCCTTTTATTTTTAATCGACCGCGGGCGAGTAAAGCAGTAAATTTTAATCTCCCAATTAAGTTTTTAATCGACTGAGTCGAGCGAGTGAGTGAAATCTCAAAGGCTATATATATATGTATATCCAAGAATAAGAATATAACATATTAGTTTTGGTGGCTAAGGTGGTACTGCCACCCATGGCGCCCCTAGAAGCTTTTGCTACCGGACAGGGTATTGTTTTTGTCAGTCTCTTGCGATTTTACAACTGCATGCCAAATTTTTAACCCTGTTTTAAAAAGCGTTTTCTTTTGATTGTTAATCAATACACACCGCACACATAGTGACCGTTAACAATGACGTATACTGAAAGGTAAGCAGATGTCTTTCACGTCGGAATTAGGTACTATGTTGCGAGCATGATTTTAGCTAGCTTTTTAATTTGATTCTTGACCAGACCCAGCTCGTTGAGCTGTTTGTCTAAAGACGATGTGAAGCAGCATTTATGCTCTGGCCAGTGATGCCCATCTTCAACATGATGGGAAGAAATGACCGCCCAAGGAATCCAAGTAATGAAATACGGCTTTCTTGGTTCAAAAGTAATTAAAAAGGCTTAAATTTGTTTTACTTTTTGAAAACTGTCACCCAAAACCGAAAATTCAATTTTAACATAGATAATACATGTAAAAAAATCTAAATATTTCAAAAGCATTATTTTTTCAATTTGGTAATTATGTAATTGGATGTGCGTTGTGGTGCAGTGAATATCGACTTGGAACAACAAATCGGGGAGTCGAGTTCGAATTCCAGTTAGGTTCCTTGTGTAACACGTAATTGCATTGCTTGTAAAAAATATATGTAATACTATAATATTGCATGTGAAGAAAAAATGTAATCCTAAGTTTAGTACGACGGAGCGAAAGAAATTATTACTAGTGGTATTGTTGACTCTGCAGTTTATTGTTAACCGCAATATGAGTTGAGTTAATGTTACAAAAATAGTCGAAAACTGAAGAGAATAAAAAAATATACATTTTCGCAGCTGTGGATCACGCGAGGTCATCATTGGCCGCCATTGTATAACTAAGAAAAACACCGGTGGGAGCTTTGGACTTTTACGACCGATGGAAGTGAAACATATAGGTAGTCAAAACACGTGGAAAACTTTTGAAGAGGTTAAGGAAGATCAGATCCATGATTCCCGAATTTCACTGGGAAAAGATTTGAAAATGTGAAAACTTAAAAAAATTATGTAATCGGGAAGAAGAAGAAAAGAAATTAAGTCAATAGAAATATTGCTATTTTATTGGTTAAACCAAGGTAATAAAATCACTCCGCCTCATGATACTAGTTGGGAGTAATCTAAATTGTTAAAGATTTGATTTGCATGGATAGCCCGTGTCTATCATGCACCGCCCAAGAGAATTTGGGATACGCATAAATACCAGAGTCGAGAAGGCAAAAATGAGTTGCAGTTGGAGTTGGACTTAGGACCAGTCGAGATGTAACGACCGAGGGAAAAGTGTTCCCAACCGGGAGCCATGACCAAAAAGATTGGTCGCTTCCCATAATGTCCTGGCTGAAGATGTAAAGAAACATAGAGAAGCCTGGCTTCGACGGACTTAAGAGTTAAAGTCGAATAATGCACCTCTGATAGTCCTGGCTGAAGATGTAGAGAAATACAAGGAACCTAGAAAAAGTTAGAAGATAGTTGTTGCTGCCACGCCGGCATAAGGCAGACAAGACGAATTTACCGCCGACATCACAAAGACCCATCTTCGGCTGGTTCTTCTTTGAAAAGCCCTGATAAGATTTTTTGAACCGTGAAAACTTGAAAAAGAAAACTTGAAATTTCCGATGGAAGTGAACAAACATTAATCTCAAACAAAAACTTTCGCTCCGTTATAAGAATAGGAATTGGACGATAGTTATATTCTATTTCTGTTTGCTGATTTTTGTTTTATATATATAAAACCTTTTTCGCAACTTATCCAGGCGTCATCGAATTTATTTATTTATCTTTTTTGTTCCGTTCTTTTTTTAATCAACATAAGTGTACACGTGTGTTCAGTCTGGTTTAAAGTGGTAGAGAAACAGCTACAAGGATTTCAACGTGTCTTCCTTGAGATCAAAATTCACAGCGTGGGCAGGGAGGAATACCGTTATAAGAGACGACTCGAAAACCAGCTACTGTGACGAGGCCACCACGACTGGCGACCCGAGAGCGTCGTCATAACTGGTGCCGTGTTGACAGCATAAACCCTGACCCAGGTTTCGAACATCGTCATAATTGGCTCCAGTGACCGGGTTAAACACAACCGGACTGACCGCGTCATATTTGCATTCACTTACGCACAAAAATCCTTGGGAAATGTATTAATCCGTCTCTTCCCTTCAGTTATGGGTAAAATAATGGAACAGATTGGGTTCTATAGCCTTGGTCGGCAACCAGTCTACCGCAGAATTTCGAGACATGATCGCCCAAAACTTGTATCATGTATGGCACTTAACTGACTGGATTATGTAATTAGATAGTAATTATGTATTTTTATACATTTGAGTATACTTTTTTTAAAATCATTTCACTCCAAGCAAAGCAGTATCCCCAATGATGTGCAGGGGGCTACATAAGAGAGTTACACTTTCCTTCTGCCTAAGAGTTTGAGCAAAGCCGACACAGCTACAGGATGTGAACACAGGAGTGAGGACAGTTACGAAGGTAGAAGGAAAAGAAAAGAACAATATACACGGGGTGATGTAGCAAGAGCTAGAGTTAACTAGATAAGAGATGGGAAATGATATTGCATTTAATTTCCTGGAGGTTGAGACCGTCAGGAACGCAAGCATATGGAAAGGAGTTCCACAGGCGGGAAGCGCGATAAAAGAAGCTGGTGGAGTAGTATAGTCGCTTTCATTTGGTTTATCTAACTGTAAAAGTGTGGGACTTTGTTGCCAGTCTGGTTGCCCGAGTAAATTTTTGTCGAGGGGGCACCAATGACCTACGTTCGTCAGAATTCAAACAGACTTCCACTTCACTTCACTTCCTCTTCACTTGGTTTGGGTCAACAGTGTTCTGACCAGAACTGGTTTCTCAATTTCAGCCAACCTATCCCTGCTATAACATTATTCAGCAATATCTTTTCCTATCGTTGCATGATGTGTAATGAATGACAAGTTACACAGCATCACCCTAACACCATTCTCGTGTATAAATGATAAAAATATTTCGATTGGTTCACTGTATGCTGTCGCAACCATTAGGCTAACACTCTTTCATGATTAACCGGTTTAAATGCAAATAATAAACAATATGCGAAGCCTCTTAAATATGAACTATAAATAAAAGAGAGAAATAAATTTTAATCGATTTAATTTATTTTCTATTTATTTTTATAACTGCTTTGGGGTTTGTGGTATACGAATGAAAACGTTTTTGGTTGAATTATCAACTGCTGTTTATAATTGAAAAATAAAAATAAAAATTAGTCTGATACCCTTCAAAAGTAATTCTTCATCTGTCTCCTCCATTTTTCTTCTGTTTTCCCTTTCATTCACTGCCTATTACTATGAGTTCATTAAGA
This sequence comes from Ascarosepion bandense, assembly GCA_037127315.1. NCBI lineage: Eukaryota > Metazoa > Mollusca > Cephalopoda > Sepiida > Sepiidae > Ascarosepion > Ascarosepion bandense. Next base: position 1,151,788 of record JBBBDQ010001362.1, on the reverse strand, counting down.
TTTTCCGTCATTTCCACTGTCCCGTCTTTTCACGTATTTTATTCTTCCGATCGTAAACTGTTGTTTAGTCTTCAAGCACTGTTTGGGTTATTCACAAATACGTGGGTCGTTTTTCTTTATTTTCTTTTTCGCTTTCTTTTTATTTAAAAGCACTCAAACTACGAAAATTGCCGAGTACAAATTATTATTTCTTATTAGTGTTTTATCTATTAGGCTACTAGTGCGAGTTGAATTCTAAGAATGGAATTCATTGATAATGTATGAAGACATCATTTAAAAAGGGAAAAATAACCAAAGATAAAAAGAAAGAAAGTACAAAAAATAAAAGGGAAAAGCATTTTGTTAAAAAAAGAAACAAAGCAGACCTTTATGAACAAAAATATTGAAAAAATAGAAATGAAATAAAAACGTTTTATTTTTTTCTAAAGAATTTTCTAAAGAAAATTAATAATTTCAAAATTTTAACAATAGCATTCAATTTTAAATACCAAAATAAAAAAAAATATTGTTTAAAATGAAATATAGTTTTAAAAAATACATAATTTTAGACAGATAAAATAACAACAAAACATGAGGGTATATGTGAAAATTAATTAAAGAAATAAATGAGAAAAATCGATTTTAAACGTTCACAATAAACTTTACAATGATTTCACTTAGGGCATGTGGCCCACATCTGGCATTTTGAAGAACTTTTTTTTTTCATTCAGACGATTAACTTTTCAGAACTGATTGCTATATTATTTGGACTGATTATAAAATTTGCATTTTATTTGGGCCAATTTTAAAGTGGGTTTTGTCTAGAAATTTCACACTGCAATGGTGTCTGGCTGTTTAAGACGAAAAGAAAAATGAATTCGAACAATACACAATAATAATATGGGAAGCGTATTAAGTAAGGACGGAAAGTGTAGCACTGAAATCCGAAGGTACATTGGAATATCGAAAAATGCTTTCCAAAAGCTGCGCAACGTATTAAGAAACAGAAAAAATATCGTTAGAAACAACGAAAGGACGACTGAATTGAAGACGTTCGGATTTAAGAAAGATAGAAGTATCTATAGGTCAAAAATCGAAGCAACATATAATAAAAATTAAGCGTAAATCGCAAGTATACATGCAATAGTCCCAAAAATTGTTTTACAATATAGGTGAGTTGTGCCGAAAATATATTCAACTATCTTTTGTACTTTAATTTAACTTCCTTAATTCTTCAAAGGACATGTACTAAAAACATAACAAATAACTATTGTTCCTTGTTTCGACTATGGTAAGTCATCATCAGAGTAGGTAGAGACAAATATAAAATATATTTATGAAATAGTAAATAAAACTGCTTTACAATATCGCTGAGAGGTGTCTAAAATATATTCAACTTTTTTTTTGTATTTTGTATTAACTCTTTAATTATGCTAAAGGAATGTCCAAAGAAATATGGTCCTTGTTTTCGACTTTTTAAAGTCATTATCAGAGTACTTAAAGACAAATATATTTTATACAGGCAATGGTGCATACTGTTTTACAATATAGGCTCTCGATGACAACGGCGAAGCTCGAACTGTTGCCCTGGATATCTCCAAAGCGTTTGACAGAGTCTGACATGCTGGCCTTCTACGCAAGCTATGAGTCTATGGTATAAATAAACGATTGTTTGATCTAATCCAGTCATTCCTTTCAAATCGCATAATGAAGATAGTATTGAACGAACATGCCACCCGATACTATCATACGAACGCGGGTGTCACTGAAGGCTCTATTCGAGGCCCGACACTTTTTCTGATCGTCATCAACGATCTTCCCGATATAATCAGATCCCAAGTAAGCATCTACGCTGAAGACACCACCGTTTGCTCTCGCTTCGATCAGAAATCCGTTGAGGCTGACAAAGCGAACCTCGCCGCTGAGCTTGAAAACGATCAACAATCTGTGGTGGACTGAGGTAAGAAATGTCACGTGAATTTTAATGCTTCCAAAACGAAACTGCTATCTTTTAACTACCACAGACAATCGCTCATACTCACCATTAGAATTGATCAAGCTAGTCTCTCTGAAAGCAAAACATTGCGCCTCCTAGGCCTAACTCTCTCAGCCGACCTCAAATGGAACGACTACATTGAATCCATAGCTAAATCTGCTGCTGGGAAGGTCGGTTTACTGTGTAGAGCCAGGAAGTTTTTCCTGGCCCTACACAGTGAATCCATCGTGCGCATATATAAATCTACCATCCGTCCGTGTATTGAATACTGGTGTCATATCTGGTCGGGGGCCCTTGCTATTTACCTCGGGGTTCTTGACAACATCCAGCGGAGATTCTGCAGTGTGATCTATCCCGACTTGGTAGATCAGCTGCAGTCACTCTTTCATCGGCGTAATGTGGTTTCCCTCTGTCTCTTCTACAAACACTTTCACGGCTTCTGCTCCGACGATATGAGCTCACTGGTGGCCCCTGTGCATGAATTTAGTCGAGCTACTAGACTAGCAACTAGGTCTCACTCTTTTACAGTGAAACCAATAAAATGTAACCGCAACTTCTACTCTTAGAGCTTTTTTTTCTTGCACTTCCCACCTGTGGAATTCCCATTCGTATACTTGCTTCCCTGACAGCTACAATCTCTAAAAATGAAAATGTAAGGTCAAATGCCATCTTCTATTTCTCTGACTCACATCCTTTCCCTCATGTTCTTTTCTCCGTCCACTCTACTCTCATCAGCTCTCTTCACACCAGTATTCTCACCCTTCTATTACGCATTCTCTGACACACCCAATAACTTTATCTTCTTTCTCATCACTCGCGTTCTATGTAACCCCATGCACACCAGTGGCAGTAAAACTGTCTTGCTTGGGCTGAAATTATTATGAAAAACTGAGATGTGCATAAAAATATATTCAATCTTCTTTTGTAATTTATTTTATCTTCCTTAATTCTGCAAGAGGGAATGTACTAAGAACTTAAAACATAACTATTGTCCTACCTTTCGAATATCCTAAATCATCATCAGGGTAAGTAGAAACAAATATAAAAAATATATGCAATAGTCAATGAAACTGTTTCACAATATACCTGTTTATAAAATATAATCAATTTTCTTTTGAATTCATTTTAACTTTCATAACTTTGCAAGGTGAATGTATTAAGAACGTAACAAACATTGTCCATGCTTTCGACTCTCTTAAGTCATCATCAAATTAGGTGAAGACAAATATAATATACATATACAATAGTCAATAAAACCATTTTACACAACAGCTGTGATGTATCTAAAATATATTCTGCTTTTTTTCTACTTTATTTTAACTTCCTTAATTCTGCAAAATTGAATGTATTAAGAACGTAAAAAATATGGTCCATGGTTTCGACTATATTAATTCATCATAAGGTTAGGTTGAAACCAATGGTGAGTTTCGTAGAACTGGTGAGTGCCTGGGCAAAATTGGGCGTGTCACCGCACTAAAATAGACTAAAAGAAAAGTTTAAGCGTCATTATGGTGGAATTGTAGTAAAAGTTGCCTGGGAAAACATAGTCAGAGTGCGGTAACGTTGTGAAGTAGTTCGAAAAAATGTAATGACGTCGCTAATTTCGCTAGGGAAAAAGTGATAAATCATCATGATAGAGGGTTTGAACAAATTGGATTTCTTGGAACTGCTGATCACGCCAGATTATGCGCTCATTCTCAGACACAGTATCTTCTTTTATCTGCCCTGTCCTTTCAGGATGTAGGCGATCATGGCTTTCCATATTTCCCCATCCCTGGTGGCTCTTGGCATGCTTTCTCCTGTTGAAACATGCAACCCTCGTTCCGTCATCCACCTGCTCAGGCCCTTCAAATATGCTATCCGCTGCTTTCACCATGTCATTTTTACCCTCTATCTGGCCTGTTAGTGTCAGGTTCTCCAAGCCTTTTTCCTCATTGCATGCCTCAGAAACTTTTGCTATCTCTTCCTGATGCTCAGTATTAATTTCCTTTTCGTTTCCATGCTTTCCAAAACCTCATCATTGCTCACATGCTCGATCCATGATATTCACAGCATCCTTCTGTAGAACAACATTTCAGCAGCTTCAAGTTTTTCCTTCATCTCCGAAGATATTGTCCAACATTTGCTGCCATATTGAAGAACCGACATCACATAGCAATCCAGTGCTTCTTTGTTTGTTTCTAGCGAAATTGTCCTGTTTCTTAATACTTTACACAACTTCTGGAATTCTTCCTTCGCCATGCCAATTCGACTTCGGATCTCTATGTCGCACTTTCTGTCTTCTGTTAGAACACTCCCCAGATATTTAAATTTTTATCCCTGTTTTGATTTAGTATCCCCCACCTGTATTTGGCATTTTGGGTTGCCCTTTTTGCTGATAACCATGCATTCGGTTTTCTTGCTGTTTATTTATAGTTCTTTCTTGTCACTCTCTTCAGCTATCTATAGTTTTATCATAAACTACAGATGTGTTATTTGTCTTTTGGGAGTTTAAGAAACGAAAGCTGTATATATTAGATATTTGTTAACCTGTCTAGCAGCCATGCTTAGGCAATAAATTTCACTGGCGTATCTGTTGCAAATTCTAGCTGAGGCTGTTGCAATTGTATTTGCGCATATTACCTAGAAAATGTATTCATTCATCTTTTTTGCCACTAGCATTAACATAAATTGCTCTCTATGATGTACCACTAGTCTACGAGGAGAAGTCTGAATTCAGGCTTGGCGTGGAGCTGGCGCAGCGTGAGGAACTAATTACTATGGAAACCACAACAGTATTACCTAACCTCTTAGATATTAAAGCAGTGATCCTTCCAGGTGGCACCTTTTCTCTTTGTTATCACCCATGAATATGTATTGAGAACTTTACTTAGTAAACATCATCATCTAGTTTTTTCTTTATTCGCGAGACTCTTAAGTCGATATCCTGCAAAACATGTTGACTAATATTAACTCTGCAGCTGATCTAGTTATCACTGCAGGCAACACTTCAAATGCAACAGTCATTCTACATCATCTATAAAACCTGCTAAAAATGTTAGACTTTACAACAATGCCTCTAAAAATGAATTCATAAGCTTCAACCAGTAAGGCTCGATACAAACTGTCTCAAATGAATCAATAAAGTCTTTCAAATTTTTATATACCTAGGAATCAAAATAAATTCTACAGAAAAGTATATGAAGATTCTCATAGCTAAAGTCTGTGCAGCCTTAAATAAAAATCTGATCTACTAAAAAACTATAAACAGACTCTTCTGAGACAAGAAAGAGAGAGTTTTAGAAGCTTGGAGAAACCCCTTGTGTTAAAGCTTGATGCTAAGATCTCTACTTGACACTCTTGGAGAAAATATCCAGCTAAACCACAGCTCTGAGGACAGATGCCATATATTGCTACAATCTTACGTGAATAGAGAATGCGTTTTGAGCATAATATTGACAAACAAAGCAAAAACTTGAGAGTGATCAACAGCACTGGACACCTAGCCATGGAGCAGGATGGGTTAGTTACCCAGTAACCACCTACAATGACAAACTACATAAAGACATAGAATGCTAGGCTAATAAGCTTCCAAATTTGATGCAATGATGGATAGACGAGCATTGTGGTGCAGTGAATATCAACTCGGAATGACAAATCTGCGTGCCGAGTTCGAATTCTAGTTGAATTCCTTCCATTCACTTACGCACAAATACCATCGGGAAATGTATTAATCCGTCTCTTCCCTCTAGTTATGGGTTGAATAATAGGACAGATTGGGTCCTATAGCCTTGGCTGGCAACCAGTCTACCGCAGAAAGCAATTGCAACCTACTGCCGGATAATCTGCTCAGTTAGTCATATTTTTTTCGAGACATGTATTGCACTTAACTAACAGTGATGGATGGCATTATAGACTTATCTATGTCCCATATATCTCGTCTGAATAAAATTCAACAGTATGTCAAAGTGATTTCATTTCCTAACTCGAGCAGTGAAATCTCCAGACTCTTGAATAAACGCAGTTCGTAATTAATTGTGGTTAAAAAAAAACGAAAATCATTTGACATTAAGATAACACGTTTGGCCGCTTATCTTACCTGGGATTATATTCTTTAACTTCTCGCATATTATATGTATTTTTAAGTCGAGAAGTCTTAACGTTTATACAGTGTGTATTTCTTATCAATTTCCTCAACAGCATCGTTTTGTTCTATCATTTTTCAAGCAAAGCAATGGGCTACGGTAAGTAGAATAGAATGAGAAAACTTTAGATGCAAAAAAGAATAATAAAAGAACAAATTCAGAAAGACTAAATAAAAATGATTAACGTTGCACTGAAGTTCTATGAAAATCGTAGTTGACAGACACATTTATTCCGTAGAAATCCAAAGACAGTTTCACAAGTTAGAATTGCAGGAAAAATCTGTTATAATATAACTTATCATCACATCTGTTTAAACAGTAAAACCATAAACATACTAACAATCTTGTCATCTCATTAAACACAAAGGAAAAGCATGAAGCTACTAAAATGGGAGCAACGACAAGGTTTTAAAGAGGATCAACACTAAAAGGAAACTGATACTTAACACCAGGAAGAGACAGTTGAAGTTTTTGGGGCATGTAATGAGGAAAGAGGGTTTAGAGAATCTGATACTCACGGGATGGATAAAGGGAAGGAGAAACAAGAGAAGGCGACGCGGCAAAAAAAGAGAAAGTGACTAAAACGGAGAATCCAGGTCAGAACCGATAATATTACAGATATCTATTTGGATTTAGTCGCGAATATCGAGACATAGAGCTAGATCACCAGAGCAGATATGACAGGAATATTAAATACACGAACAGAAGTTAGATTCATAAATGTCCAAGATGAATTCTGGCGTGAATGCTCTTCTGACACGACACGGCGAAACAACTTTCCTATTATTTAACATAGATGATTCAATATGATCACTCAGCTTCATATTAGTGGAAAACAGGCAATCTAAAATGTGTAAAAAAAATACTGTATTGGTGGTTGATATCAGCCATGTAAATGGAAGGTCAAAATAGTTATTTATGTTGATTAAAGAATTATAAGGTGTAATTTCAAGTATCTATACCATTCTGTACGATTACATAAATCTTATTTGATGCACGGGAATTTACTACCTACAGGTACACAAGACTTGACAAAATTCAGTTTCGTGTGTTTGGGTTTTATTAAATTTAAAAAAAAAACAGAATCGCTACCATAAAGTCAGAGTTGTGAAAAAAAAGAAAAGAAAATATTCTTTCTTTATGGATACATTTGTTAACCTTTGCCCAGAACTTGATAAATATTTTAAATTTTCGCTGATGTATGACCGAATCGATATACAACTTGCATATTTTTGTATTTGCCAGCAAGCATTTGTAGCCAGTATAAATCGAATTAACTAACCAGTAAAAAATATAAAACAGCTAACGATGATACCTTCTGAAGTTCAGCAGAATTTCTTCATTTTATATTTTAACTAGCAGTATAGCCCGGCGTTGCTCGGGTGTAATGAAAGCTTTAAAACTAATCCATGGACCTGAAGCTCAGACCCTTTGGATGTTGGCACGAAAGACTAAAAAGCAATAGTTGTTTCCAGTTAAAGCGACACCGTAGACCGAAAGAAAAATGAATGGATGTAAGTCAAATTTTGATTTCCTGGTATCGATATCAAGTTTTTTTCGTCGTAAACTGAATTTTGAAGGCTAAATAAGTCCTCTGAGTAAATGGTATCAAGGCTGAGACTAAGAACTACAATTATACATACTTAGAGCCAAACCCGAAGCAAAAACTAAAATAAAAGGGCTTAAATAAATACAGACATACAGGTAGATAAACAGAGACACACACAAACATCTTGCCTTTTACATATATATATTATCGATTTTCTGAACTATTGTAAAAACTGCAACCTTGACACTTCTGAATATCGTTTCTTCTGTCTTTGTCTATGAGTGTATCAACTTTGATTAAAATCGGACCACTCCTTCTATAACCCTATTTTTTCGATTATCGATTTTCGATATTTATCGCGGGTACCTTGACACAAAAACTAGCTAAGAACACTTGCAGACGCTTTAGTACAACTGTGTACATCTTCAAGAAAATCGGTTCAGCCGCTTCGGAGTCTATAGGTAACGGATACACACACACACACACAGAGACACGCACACACAAACAAAGCTCCATTTATAAATAAGTTTAGATAGATGCGTGTGTTTCGAAATATGAGTCAGAGTAAAACAAATAGGCTTCTTTCAATGTTCTAATTTCATCTTTCTATCAGATGTCTCTCCTTAATTCGTATATGCTTTCACGTTCGTCATACTTTCTTTCAGGTTTTCTCCATACTGAACAATGCCAAGGCTCAGTGCAAAAGCCAAGAAATTAGAATCGTAATGGGTGACTTGAATGCCAAGATAGGTAAACAGAGGGAAGAAGAAACGATCGGCAACTTTGGATTAGGAATCCGCAATGAAAGAAGAGAAAAACGGGTCGACTGGTGTCCAGCAAATGACCAGGTAATAACTAACACCGAGCTTCAAGAACACCCACGACGTCTATGGATATGGAAAAGCCCAGGGGTCGACACGAAAAACCAAATAGACTACATAACCATAAAGAAGCGATACACAAAATGCAGCTGTTCAATGCAAAACTTATATAAGTGCCGACTGTATAAACAACTACTTCCCTGTCATCTGCAAACTAAAGGTGAAACTCCGGAGAGGGAAGAAGCCTAGTACAACACCAAGACTGCAATACAACACGCTCGTGAATGATCTCAACCTCCGAAAAGAATATACTAACAGCGTGAAAAACAAATACGAAGAACAAATTAGAAAAGGAAACTCGAAACGGGATTCACCGCTAGTGACATCAGTAAACAACATTGCCCCAAAGGAACTCAGACGCAGAAGAGAAAACGAGTGGATGACTGAAGTGATTCTGGACATGATGCAAAGAAGACAGAAATTGATGCCAAGACATGAAATGGAAAACAGGAAACTACACAAGAAAATAAGGAGCAAATGCAGACAAGCTAAAAAAGAATGGTTCAATAACAAATGTGCAAAAGTAAAGAGATTGAGCAAGACTAATAAAGTAGACATGCATAAAGAAATAAGAGAACTGACAGGACAAAAAACCTGCTCCTCAACAGAATGTATAAAATCCATGGATGAAACGATTATATTGGAGAAAGAGGAAAAACTCCAGCGATGGGAAGAATATATAAAAGATCTTTTCCACGACAAGAGACAGCAACCAATAATACGCTAAGATGAAGACGGACCGGAAATATTAAAGTCCAAAGTGGAAGCTGCAATAGCAAAACTGAATAGAAACAAAACACCTGGACCAGACGGCATTGTAATAACGTTGCTGATAGCCCTGGAAGAATTCGGCAGAGAGAAAATTACGGAAATAAGAAATTAAATTTATAATAGTGGTGTAATACCAGACGACCTAAGCAAGTCGATTTTCATAGCACTACCTAAGAAGTCATGTGCAAACGAGTGCAAACTCCACCGAACAATCAGTTGACTGCGTCACATTACAAAACAAATCGTCCGAATCCTGATGAATAGAGCGAGAAGCAGAATCAGGCCAGAGATAGGACAAGAACAGCGCAGGTTCATCAAAGACACTGGGACGAGTAACGCCATATTTATGATTAAGATGCTCTCCGAAAGGGCAATACAAATGAAGAAGGATGTTTTATCGATTATGGGAAGGCGTTCGACAGAATGCGCCACGAATAATTGATGAAGACGCTCAGCAGCCTCGACATATTTGGGAAAGACATAAGAGTAATCAATAATCTCTATTGGCAGCAAACTGCCTGCATACGGAAAAGTAACGAATTCAGCAGATATACAAAGATAGAAAGGGACTTAAGACAAGGATGTGTCTTTTCACCGGATCTATTCAACTTGTGCAGTGAAACTATTCTGAGGATCCTAGATGTTATGATAGGATTTGTCATCGGTGGCCACAATTTGAACAAACATAAGGCATGCAGATAATACAGTGCTGATAGCAGACACGAATAGAAAACTACAATACCTCCTACCGAAGGTAGCTGAAGAGAGTGACAAGAAAGGGCTACAAATAAACTGTAAGAAAACTGAATTCATGGTCATCAGCAAAAAGATCAAACCAAAATACCAAATACAGGTGGGGAATACTAAAATCAAGCAGGTAAAAAAATTTAAATACCTGTGAAGTGTTGTAACAGAAGACGAAATGTGCGACACAGAGATCCAAAGGCGAATTGCATGGGGAAGGATGCATACAAGAAACTGAGTAGAGTAGAGTATTCAGAGACAGGAAAATTTCACTTGAAACAAAGAAGAGAGTACTGGGTTGCTATGGGATATATGGCAGTGAATGCTGGACGATATTACTGAATATGAAGGAAAAACTTGAAGCAACTGAAATGTGGTTCAACAGAAGGATGCTGCGAATATTATGGATTGAGCATGTAAGCAATAAGATTTTGGAAAGGACGGAAACGAAAAGGAAATTAATACTGAGCATCAGGAAAAGACAGCAAAAGATCCTGGGACTTGCAGTGAGGCAGGAAGGTTTGGATCATTTGATACTAACAGGCCATATAGAAGGAAGGAGAGACAGAGGAAACAGCGTATAACGTACTTGACTGGCCTGTGCAGGTGAATGGCAGAACGGGGGTTGCGTGGTATAACAGGGGAAAGCTTGCTAAGAGCCACCAGGGATAGGGAAACGTGGAAGTCTATGGTCGCCGACGTCCTGAAAGGACAAGGCACATAGAAGAAGAAAAAGAAGAAGTAAATAATTTTTTCTTTTTTTCGCTATGTTTCTACAGCTTATTTATTTATATACTTTTTGTTTCTTTCAACCAAAAAAAAAAAAAAAAAAAACAAATTTAAAAAATGCCCATCCCCACGGCGAACTAATATATTTTCCCTCGGAAAAATCGCAGGGTTCAGAATAAGATTTCTGATTTTCTATTCTCAGCACATATCAACATTTCTTCGTCAACTTATCATCTGACTATTCCCACTCACCGCTATCATTCCATTCCACAATTCAATTCGTTCTATTTGGATTGAGGTCGCCTCTTCCCTTATTTCTTTCTCTTCACTACCAAATCTTATTTCTTTTAGACGTCATACTCATTTGTTTTGACACCCAACCCCACAACAATACCCTATCACCTGAATATTTGCGTGACCAAATGTAGTGACATTAACTGATGTTTGGCTGACGGTAAAATAAATGCCTGAATATCGGATCTCAAAGATGGTAACTGACAAAAGCTATAGCAGTAAGACCCAACAAGATGAAACATTCCCGAACCTCTGGTAAGATTTTACGGGAATAAATTAGGATTCGATTAATTCAAACTGTTGGAATACTGATCCTGACACAACTTACGATTCTGGAACACATCTATTAGAGTAGATAATGTCTAGTCTGCATTCTGTAATCAGTCAGTTGTCATGCATGATACACGCTTGGGCGATCATGTCTCTTTCGAGACATGACTGATTAGGTAAAACATTTTCCCGCAGTTGGTTGCCGATATTTTGTGCGGTAGACCATTTGCCAACTAAGGCTATAGAAAACAATGTCTTGCTATTCTACCCATAGATGGAACGAGAAATAAATTAATTTCTTTCTCAAGGGAATTTACGGGTAAGTGAACGAAACGAATTCGACTGAAATTCGAACTCGGCTCTCCGATTTCATATTCCGAGCCGATATTTATTACACCACTATGTGCATCCATTATGGAATATTCACCTTAAAAAAACCGAAAATATAACCCTTTCACCACAAGCAATACAATAAAGCTCCATTTATAAATAAGTTTAGATAGATGCGTGTGTCTCGAAATATGAGTCAGAGTAAAACAAATAAGGCTTCTTTCAATGTTCTAATTTCATCTTTCTATCAGATCTCCTTCCTTAATTCGTATATGTTTTCACGTTCGTCAAAAAATACACAAAGAATACACAAAGAAGTGTGTTGAATAGAATGAGAGAACTTCAGTGAGGTGAAGAAAATAAAAGAACAGGTTTCAAGCCGGAAGAAGATGGCGATTGACGTTGCATATGACGATCGTAGGTGCCAAAGAAACAAGAAATGAAAAGAGAGTTCTACATGTGAGAACTACGGAAAAAGAAATTATTAGTATCGAATTTATAGACACCTCTCTTTCACCAGTGAAACAGTGAGACCGAGTAATCAATCTAGTAGTACGTATGACGTACGAGGGTAAAGCTGCCATGAAAATATTTTTTTTAAAATTGTTTTCAATGATGAATAAAAAAAATATTTCGTTTTGGAGGTGTGGAAATTTTTTACATCCATCTGTTGCCCGAGTTAACAACTGACTGGTATTCAAGAGCAGTTGACAGTTTTGATTTGTCGAATCTCTCGGAATTATTAAAATACATAAAGTGTACGCAACACTTTATTTAGGTATTTTAATAATTCCGAGAGATACGACAAATCTTTCATCTTTAATTCAGCAATGAATTAGAACACTCTCAGCTATTGGGCTTGTATAATTATAATATACACGCTAAAAAGTCAGCCTTTTTCTACCGAGCGCCCGTAACTCGGAGGTAGAATCGCCGACTGACGCCAGTTCGGTTGGGTTTCAATCCTGGGTTTCAATCCTGGGTAAAAAACAATCGGTGGTCTAACCGTACTGATGAGCTGTGATACAGATCTGTCAGCGGATGACTATATATATATATAGAGAGAGAGATAGATAGATAGATAGATAGATAGATAGATAGATAGATATAGGATTAAGCTTAAATTGTATATGACACGCTAAAGTCCGCCTTCTATATACTATATATATATATATATATATATATATAGAGTCATCCACAGACATCTCTGTTTCGATGTATCACAGCCAATCAGCGTAATGACGTAGTTGAAAATTGAGGAGTCCAGGCAGGTCGTTGATGGAAACAGAAAACAACCGAGGTCCAAGTATTGAGCCCTAGTGGTCCCTCGTATTAATGACATAGAAATATAGCTGTTCAGCAGGATTTGTTACGAAAGAGCGGATTAAGTCAAAAGGCCTTCCAGAGTATTAAAGCTTCAGCCCAGTCCTGAACCTTGATAGAGAAATTCTGTTAAAACATCGGCGGTTGGCCCACAGAAAAATAAAATGTTATATTGTTTTTTTTTGTGGTACAGTGGATATCGGCTCGGAACGAGAAACCGGGGAGCCGAGTTCGAATACCAGCTGTCATCCATTGTATTCACTTACGCGCAAATACCCTTGGGATAGGTATTAATCCGTCTCTTCCTTCCAGTTATGGGTTAAATAGCAGGACAGATTGAGTTCTATAGCCTTGGTCGGCAACCAGTCTACCGCAGAAAGCAATGGCAACCTACTGCGGGATAATCTTCTGCCCAGTCAGTCATGTTTCTTTCTAGACATGATCGCCCAAGCGTTTATCACGTATGGCACTTAACTAACTGACTGAAAAGAAGGCCGTGTAAAATGAATGACCTCATGTTATAATTATTATCATCACCCCAACGCTTTGGTCATTATGCTCCATCACATGTTTCACGATGTGGAAAAAAATTCGAATTTTGTTTTTAGAGCTACTGAGTTCTCATTCTTCTGACTATGTCTAAGGATATCTTATCTAATGCATATATCGTGGTGGTTACTTAATTTAAACAGGGCAAGTTATTAAAAAAAGGTTTCATTTTAAAGTTACCTGATGATTTGACGAGCATCTAACCAGCATGCACACAAAATATATATATATATATTGAAAAACAGTAGCTACTCTGGCATCTACTCATCTTTCATTCAGCAATGAATATTTGGCTTGTATAATGATAATATACACGCTAAAAAGTCTGCCTTTTTCTACCGAGCGCCCGTAGCTCAGAGGTAGAATCGCAGACTGACGCCAATTCGGTCGGGTTTCAATCCAGGGTGAAAAGCAATCGGCTGTCTAAGCGTACTGATGAGATGTGAACCAGCGAAACAGATGACACTATATATATATATATATACAGGATTATGCTTAAATTGTATATGACACGCTATGTCTGTCCTCTTTATAATATTACTATATATATATATATATATATTCATCCACACACATCTATGTTTCGATGTATCACAGCCAATCAGTACGGTTAGACATCCGATTGCTTTTAGGCAGGATTGAAACCCGACCGAATTATCATTATTTGGCCATTTTACCTCTTAGCTAAGGGCACTCGGTAGATGAAGGCAGACTTTTAGCGTGTTATATACCATGTAAACACGCCAATAGCTAAGAGTGTTTAATTTATTACTGAATGAACGACATATATATATATATATATATATATATATATATATACATATATATATAGGTGAATAAAAAAAATACTTCAGTCCAATGAAGTTGTTCTAGAGAAAGAAATGAGTAAGTCATAAAGTTTGCAATTTCAGTAAATTATATATATATATATAAGTGTGTGTGTGTGCTTGTGTGATAAAAATATAGTGTTAATGTATGCTCTATTTATGGGTATGATGTACGTTGTGGTTCAGTGAATATCAGCTCGGAACTAGTAGTAGAAGACCTGAGTTCGAATTACACTTGAATTAGTTGTTTTTACTTACGTGCAAATAACCTTGAGAAAGTTATTAATCCGCCGCTTCTTCCTCCAACTATGGATTGAATAACAGAACCATTGGATTCTATATAATTCGTTGGCAACCAATCTACTGCAGAAAGTAATGGCAACCAACTGCCTAGACAAATGTGACGCTTTTAAGACATGATCTCCCAAGCGTGAATCACATCCTGTACTTAACTGACTGATATATATGGGTAAAGATGTTAATATTAAGTAAGTAATATTTTGTTTTTTTGCCAAAAGTAAAACCGCTCCGCAGACTTTATAAAACGTTCTTAATTCATGAAGAAGGAACTGCGCATGAAGGATAATGTCAGTGAATTCTCAAGCTGATAATTTCTTGCTGAACAATTCACAAAATTTATAATTTCAAGACAATCGAATGGAAACATTACCTAAGAATTGCCATACGAGTCGCATATTTGTCATATTGAAAATATTCCAATCAACCGCTGAGAATCGTTTGCAACTGTTTGGTTAAATTCGTTGCTTTCGTGTAGATTTCCATATAACTTTACCGAAACAGAAACGCTAAAAACTTCTTCTGGATACGATTTTTTTGTGTGTGAAACTTACAAAAAATATTCCGCTTTTGAAACAATTTAGAATGGACAGAGAAATGAAAAAAGGTGAATAACAAATGTGATACAGAATGCGAAGACTGGACCGGGAAGGTAAGAGTACCTCGTCGTCATTACAGTGATGAATTGACTTTGTTTAAGACCAAAATACTACGAGGTCGGAGGGGTCAGCAAAAACTTTGATCCGTTGATACACTATCCGCAGGCTGTTTGGATAGACAGCTAAGACCACCCGTACCGAGGTATTTGTTGACTTCTCTGAGGTGAAATGATTTTAAAAAATCCTTTTGTCCCTAATTCATGAACGTCTCTAAAACATTCATATATATGAGTGGTCAGCCCAAGGTAGTATAATATCGTCTCAATGTATTACATTCAGATAGGTGCATTGAGACAACGACGGCTTCGGATCAGCATTGGCAGATGAAGACAAAAACTTTCACATTTCCTTGTATCGAAAACCAATTAATATACAGTGAAATAGAAATGAAGGCAGACTTTTAGCGTGTTATATACCATGTAAACACGCCAATAGCAAAGAGTGTTTTAATTTATTACTGAATGAACGACATATATATATATATATATATATATATATAGGTGAATAAAAAAATTATTTTAGTCCAATGAAGTTGTTCTAGAGAAAGAAATGAATAAGTCATAAAGTTTGCAATTTCAGTAAATTATATTCTTCAGAGAATACATTTATTTGTTTATTGAAATGAACTTCGTTGTTGTTTTTCAGATGCGTACAGATAAACTCTACAAAAAAGTGCAATAAATCTGTTGCTTTTTTTCTTTTCTTTTACTTCTTTTATTATGATAGTTTATATTGTAGAAGTTTTAATAAATAGATTATATTCCGTCAAACATTAATGGATATACAATTGTTTCCGTTTGTATGAACAACATATTGAAAACATTGTGTACACATATAGTTTTCGCGTGTATTTGAAAGCTCATATTCTATAACCTAACGATAACTTTAATTACGAAACCAGTTAAAATAACCAAATTAATAGAATAAAATTCCAATATGAGTTAATTATAAATATAATTACCTTATGTGATTATATTAATTAATTAATTAATTATTATGTTGTCATTTTTCATCATATTTCTATTTCTGCTATGATTGCACTACCTATCAAGTCTGCAAGAAGACCTAAGGCAGGTCGTAGTGTGTTGTTAGGACTCCATTTCATGTTTTTTCTATCTCCCCTTACATCCCTAGCGTTACTCAGACAAATTTCACCTCAGTGTGTAGGCTGTACTTAACAAAACAATTTTTTGTATATCTTTTAAGCTGGCGTTTCCAGGTATTCTTTCAATGTGTTTTTTTCCCATTTTTTATCATTCCAAGTGCACCTACTATCACTGGCACGATTCTTGTTTTCAATTTCCACATTTTTCTATTTCAATTTCATGTCTTTATATTTTGACAGTTTTTCGAATACCCTGGTTGCTATGTTACAATCCGTTAGACAAGCCACATCAATTAATAGACAAGTTTTGTTCTTTCTGGTTTTTAACAATAATGTCCGGCCTATTTGCTTCAATATTTCTGTCTTTGTAGATGGTGTAATCCTATAGAATGGTGACATCTATTTCTGTAACCGGTGCTGGGTGATGTTCATACCAGTGTTTGTTTACAGATTTTCCATAGTTGTTATTATTATTATTATTTATTATTATTATTATTATTATATCAATTAATGTAATTATGTTATTAATTGCATTATTTCACATTGCAAAAATGTTTTATTTTCTATCTATATTTAAAATCTCTTTATATTGTTCCTTAATTAAGGCATCAGCAATATATTTACATTATACCTATATCCACAGAGAGAATATGGGCAATTTCAAACCATTAATGAAATCAACGTATAACGATTATATATATGCACACACACGCACACAAAACTACAGATGCTTATTCAGCCTTCCTCAAAGAGCACCTATAATCTTGGCTTAAAAAGCAAAAATCACCTTCAAGACAACTTTCATATTTATGCAAGTGAATGCTTCTTAGCATTCAGCGCATAAAACTACATAGTTTCTGCAAAAATTAGGCATCTGCGGTTATTTTTGTACCGTCAAGGGCTCTCTACTGGCCAACCATGCTACCGCCAATAATACAAGCCCGAATCGTAATAACCCCTCTTCCTCCTTGTTGGCGTGTCAAGCGTTGATGAGGATCTCGTCCATTTACGAAACCATCTTTTCTCTAACCACCAGGGCCTTAAAGGTGTTGCATGACTTTTGAAGAAATTTCCTTTGCCATTTCCAAAGCATTTTTATGTGTACTTTTGTCAATCAGGTTTTGTCACTGAACTCACTAAAGTTTTGGTCTTTTTAGAAGACGATACTACTTCTGTACAGTTTCTTCTTCAGTACTCTAGAAAAGTGCTTTATTGGTCTGTCCCGGGTTATTTACAGCTTCACATTTCATTAATGACGAAAAAAGTTGAGAAACAACCCTCAAGTGACCCTTATTAGCCTGTTTACGTGCCTTCTTAGAAGTTGCAACAAATCATTTCACAGTTTTTTTGTTTTCTTCCAATTATTTTCGATATTTCTAATGCAGATTTGCCTTTGAAAAGATCAGATACTATAATATCTTTCCGAGAAGTTGTCAACTCACATTTGCGACCCATAATTGCATGATTATAATGATACTCTTTTATAGACTGGAACACTTTCATATCGGCTAAATACTGCAAATGCCCACCATGAGTTAACTACTGCGCAGAACAATACAGCCTGTGTATATATATCTTCCCATTATACTGTAAAATGTTCGTTAAATTCTGCTTCCTAGTTTTTGGACAAAATAAACAAAGATCACCTTGTTAATAATTTGAAACGTAGTATATAGATAGATAGATAGATAGATAGATAGATAGATAGATAGATATAGATATAGATATATAACGTAGAAAATTTGGTATAGAAGTCAGGTAAATTCCGATCGAGACGAACTCAAATGAACTCAATGTTAAATTTAGGTATTTAATTTAACAGAGTAATATAAATTAGAAAAGTTTTTAGATATTCTACAATTTCATGGGTAATACATATTTCGCACGAAAACCTTGCTGACGAGCAGCAATCTTTGCGTACAAAATACGTATTACCCATGAAATTATAGAATATCTAATTTTTTTCTAAATTATATATATATATATATATATATATATATATATATATATATATATATATATATCCTTACGCCCATGACCTACAAATACAAGTGGCCATTGTTATTATTATTGTTATTATTGTAGATAATGCCCCATATTCTTACTGCTCTTCTTTCTTGCTTTCTTTCTCTCTCTCTCTCTCTCTCTCTCTCTCTCTCTCTCTCTCTCTCTCTCTCTTCCTGATTTGTTATTTATACGAAGTATGAGCATTTAATTCTCGAAAATGTCACATAGGATCGCTATGTTAATGAGTTAGACAAATAGTTGTTCTCGAGTATTTCCGGACCTTTTCCAACTTTAACCTTCTTGAAACGTAGACTAAATAAATCTTTCGCAGTCGAGCCGTAAAGGAAGTTATAGATGTTCATGCTATACTATTGGTGAAACATTGCTGAACGGAATTATGCGTGATGTATGAACGTCGGTTTCTGTGTTAACATTGTTAAAATTACCTGATAAATTCGACCCATTGAGCAGGGCTTATGTTGAATACGCTCTTAAAAATGGATTAAGATATCGAGGAGCGGGGGGGAGGCGAAGTGTGCATGATGATGAAAAAATATTATAAGTATAATATTTAAGCGTGAACCTAATGCGGGCTTTATTTCACTCAGATCGAAAACTGAGTGTGTGACTAAGAACTAAACAAAATATGAATGGGCAAACGGTGTCAAAGCTCCTAACTGGATCTGGGAATAGAGATAAATGACGTGATAGGTGTTCACGAGTTCTTGGTTCAGAAATCCATTAAATAAACGAGCTATCCATCTTACCCTTGACTTTACCCCGCTGTAAATTCTGGTAATTACTAACGCTGAAAAAATACTCTGAAACGACAATAATTTGCCGACATCCGTGGCTATATTTCTGAATGTCATTGCTGAACACGAATTCCAAAAACGTTTCCAGAAATCGTCTCAAGAAGTACATTGTTCGTTTACCCGAGAGGTGCTTTAAGATGGCAGCAGCTGATACCGATCAGGTAAGCAAACTTTGCTTTCACATGGTCATTAAATTGTCACAACTCGTTCAACACACGTTGTAACGTTTTCATACGGCTACAACCTCCAGAAATTTAAATGCAAAGTTAATACTCATCTACTAACCACTGGATTCTATCTCTCTCCCCTCCCCTTCCCTTTCTCTCCACCTATGCATCTGTCATCGCACCTGCTTTCTCAGCTTTCTATTGTTCCTTTCTGACTAGCTTGTACTCCTCGCTCTTTTCTAATTAATCTTTATACATTTATGTAACCCCCTGCATATCAGTGGCGTTTCCGCCTTGCTCGGGGTGAAATGATTAAAAAAAAAAAGTAAATACAAAGTAATATATTTAGATTATGCAACTTAAAGGCAAATTTTCCATTCTCTAACATTTGAATGAATTCCAAACATCAAAAATCTCTAATAATCCTTACTTGCTATGCACTTCAATAGAAAGATCCTTAAAAATATTTTTTAACTATCAAACACATGAGCAATTTTGTTTCATTATAAATACAAATATTAAATTTTTAAGGAACACGTGAAATAAAGAATAAATTATGGCATTTAACTTTGGGTAAACTAACTGTTAAAAGCATTGAACTGAAGTTGAAAATATCAGATGGAAAAATAATGAATAAACCCATCTAAAGCAAGATACTCGTAAAATGCTGATTGATTTGATTGATTTTTTGTAGTGACACATCAACTTCTTATGGATCATTAATTGACAAAATTTAATTTTCTAGGGAGATTCGAAATAAAAATATATGTTATTCTTCTTTATGGTAGATGATACTCAGATTTTATACATAGAGATTGTTAGGTTGGCATTATTACTAGAGGGTGATAATGTGTATCTTATGTTGTATATATATTTATAAATACATTTTGATTTAATTTAAGATATTGTTGACTATTGTATGGTTTTGTTTGTTTTCGGTATATCAGTCTATTAGTTTATCTAATGCCGAAATTCAGTGCTTTTCTGAATACATCTGGTAAGATGTAATGCAGTACAACCTGTCACATGTATGGTTGGTTGGCGTCTAAACAAATTGTAATACTAACTTTTCATGAGATGAACATCGCGTTTATGGATAAAACAGTCTGTCGCTACTAGATGTTGACCTGAATATCCAATGTCAATATATATATATATATATATATATATATATATATATATATATATATATATATATAGTCATTCACAGAGAGATCTGTTTCGCTGTATCACAGCTCATCAGTACGGTTAGACTCAGATTGCTTTAAACCCAAGACTGAAACCCGACCGAACTGGCGTCATCGGCGATTCTACCTCTGGGCTATGGGCGCTCGGTAGAAGAAGGCAAACATTTTAAGGTCCGCCATAAATGTTTTTTTATTATTTTGAAATAAAATTATGTTATTTATTGGGAACCCTATATATATATATATATATATATATATATATAAGAAGCAAATGCTCTTTACGTGAAATACTATTGAAAACAACAAACATTTTAAGTCGATTAATTGTAATAATCGTCTTTTCAAAAGTAAGGAATAATCTTTTTCAAACAAGCAGAAAATTCTAACAAGAATTGTACAAAGTTCATTTGGGAAGAAAAAGTAAAAGAAATATGGTCCAATCTTTTGACTTTCTTAAGTCTTCATTATGGGAAGTCGATACAAATTTGTGAGTTTGATAACATCTTAGAAATGGTGTCATGATTTGTTTTTAAATTTGCTATCAGTTGTTAAACGCTAGAAGCCATATGAAAACATTTTGTCAGGCACATCTTTTAATCTATTGTTGTAAAACCAATGAGTGTTGTGACGCAAGCAGAAATATATATCGGTTGAGTTTCAATCCTGGGTTAAAAGCAATCGGAATCTAACCGTACTGATGAGCTGTGATACAGCAAAACAGATCTGTCTTCGGATGACTATATATATATATATATATATATATACTCAGTTATGATCTGATATGAAAGACAGAATGGTTAAATAAAAATAAAACAAGAGGAAAACTGTATTTTAATCGCCTAAGCGTTTCGTCCTGTGATAAACTTTATCAAAGCAAAAAGACGAAATGAGCTTTATTCTAAATTGTGTATCTATAAACAAACAATGATGGCGGCACTCTCGAGAACTTTTCTTCTGAACAAATTGCTTACTTTTTCATTAGTGTGGCATCTTTAAAATCGAAATTGTGGTTGAATTTATTTCTGTGAATCACGAATGCATTTTTAAGATTATTATTAATGATGTCTCTTTTATGTTCATAGATACGTTTTTTAGATTTCTACTTGTTTCTCCGATGTACATAGATTAACCATCCCGGTAATTTACCTTGATAAAGTCCATCACAGGACGAAACAGTTTTCCTCTTGTCTTCTTTTTATTTAGCTATATATATATATATATATATATATATTGTAACAAAGTTGTCGAACCCGTAGGTTTTTTTAGCTACTGTTCATACATTTACTTTTATAAAGATTGCTCGATGCAACGTAGAGAATTATATTGCAATGGTTGTTAGAATGGTTTATAAATCCATAGTATCAATACGCAAAACTTTTCGCGTTTTGAAGCTGCTACGTGCGCTTCTCATCTTATTTCTCATCTTATTTCTCGATGAGAAGCACACGTAGCCGTTTCGAAACGCGAAAAGTTTTGTGTAGTGATACCATGAATTTATAAACCATTTTAACAACCATTACAATATATATATATATATATATATATATATGCAAGTTTGTATAAGTGGTGAATGTGTTAAAGTCGGAAAATGAAACACCAAGTCTGTGATACTAGACGGCATATTTAGTGCAACCCATTTTAATTCACCCAGCCAAAACAAATTATTCAGTCAATTAAGATCAGAGGCCTCAATGGTTATTTCGGTTATAATAATTATTTCGCTTTGTCTTCTCTTTCTGTAGTACGAGTTGTCCCCAGGATTTAATCAGAGACTTCAAGAGAGATGGTTTTTCGTAACAGAAGATTCAAACGTTTTCATATCAGAAGGTGCAAACAGATAAGTTGCTATGCACCCAGGGACAAAAAAAAAATTGTTGCTGCATAAAAAATAAATCTATGCAAAATTGGTTGGTTGGTTGTTTTGTTTTTATGGCATGTCAACATCGATGGATCATTTATTGCCAACTAAATTTTATTTATTTATTGCTGGTAATACACTTTTCTTTCAACAATTTATTGTTTTTATATAAGTTTTGTGTCTAGTAATACTTTTTTTTCGAGTATCAAGATTCATTGTGATTTGTTTTTACTAGCAGGGTCCCCAAATTCTACGCTGTTATTTAACCAATAACTGGAGGGAAGGGAAGGGACTGATTAATACCTTTCCCAATGGCACCAGTGCTTAAATGAATGCAGGGTATTCAACTGGAATTCGAACTCGGCTCACCGATTTCTCTTTCCGAGGCGATATCCACTGCACCACAACGCACATCCGTCACTAAATGCTTACAGCACCTGGTAATTCCCAAGCGGTCACCCATCTAAATACTGACCAGCCTCAACGTTGTTTAACTTCAGTAATCGAACGAGAATCGGTGTATTCAACGTGATAGACCGTAAGCCATGCAAGATGGGGAAAGTGATCATAAGTATGTTTTTTTTTTTTTTTTTTTTTTTTTTTTGCAATTTTAGGTCTTCCAGGAATTTCTTCCAAGTATTTTTCGCTGTTTTTAATATCTTTCCCAAAGTCCCAATAAAATCAGGTCATGTTTTAGTCATCAGATGCCACGCTTTACGGATTTCCATCTTGAGGTATTTATTCATTTGCATGTTCACACCAGCTTGTTTTCACTGGAGGATAAGTGACAAGTCATCTCAAATCTTCAAGAATCTCTCAGAATTAATGAAAATTGCCAAACACTCCAAACACTGACTTTGCTGTAAGAGACTCGAATTCGTCGCAATCTCCAGTTTTCGCCAAATCTCATGTAGTTTCACTCGACATAGTTCCAAGATCCTGAAGTATTATTGTCAGGTATTTTTCCCTTTGCTGTATATTCACTCATTTTGAGATTTTTGACAAAACACAAAGGAAGATTTGAAATATAATAAATGGTAAGATATCTTCTTGACTACAGTCTCATCCCCACAGACATGACATGGGTTGTCTGTCTTTTCTACAAAAATTTTAATCGCAACAGTTTTGATAGGTTTTTTTACACTAGTGTCTCTACTGAATAAATTTAAGCGTGCTACTGGATTAGCAACTAGGTCTCACCGATTTACTGTTGAACTAGTTAGATGCAAATGTCACTTTTATGCTATCAGTTTATGTTCTCGCACTTCTCACCTGTGGAACCTTCATCCTATTTATTGCATACCTGTTATTGAGCTCTAGTATGAGGAAGGAATTCCTCTTACTATATAATTACCTGCAGGAGGCAGTTAACAACAGGTAAAACGGTAGTTGACGACAGCTAGTGCGCAGTTTAAGCCAGCTCTGATTCAGGCAATATGCAGCGTAACTATACCGTTCGGACTTACTTATTTCTATTTACTTATTACTAACACTTACCTTGTGCATATGTTATTGTTAGACTAATACACTGTATTCAACCTACATGAACACCGACCAAACCGGTGACTACAACTTTGCGGCAAATGTAGCAACAATTTGTTGTATCGTTGAATAAAGAGATACACAGTGAAATCTAGATAAACTACTTTATTACCAGAGTGGTATAACCAAGAGTTATATACAATATTTACAGTCTCTCGCAGTAGTAGGTGTTACATCACGAAGTTCGTGATAATGACAACTCCCCGTGCTAAATGCACGTTGTCTTTTATGCAGCCAGGCGACCGGATGTCACATGGTACGTGCCACAACACAACACAACTCCACAAATAATTGGCAACTAAGATTTGAGTTAAGATTTACCACAACAAATTGGCGACGAAGATCCACAACAATACCTGATAGGCACAAACTAAAATCTTTAACTGCAACGTCAATCCTCTGTCTTCCTGAATCCAGTTACTTTATTTCCTTTTTCGTAATCCTCCCGACTAAAGTCTTTGCATTCGCTTTTATTCTCCGTGACCACTTCCATCATAGGAACATTATCGCCTTGTTTGTGGTGAAAGGATTAAAAAATAACAGTTTATTATAATACCCAAAATTTCTTCTATACCAGATTGATTGGTTGGTTGATTTTGGTTATGAAATGCCGGTCTTAATATTTTGAACGCAATTTATATGCATCCAACAGACCAAATTTCGGCCTTGTTGACCTCATGTTTTTCA
Organism: Ascarosepion bandense; assembly: GCA_037127315.1. Classification (NCBI taxonomy): domain Eukaryota; kingdom Metazoa; phylum Mollusca; class Cephalopoda; order Sepiida; family Sepiidae; genus Ascarosepion; species Ascarosepion bandense. Next base: position 1,127,098 of record JBBBDQ010001362.1, on the reverse strand, counting down.
CTTACCTAAAGTGGAGCGACTTGTTACATCTGCTGCTAATAAATTTGGTTAACTGTGGTGAGCCAGAACATTTTTCTTCATCAGAATCAGTCTTGTACATTTATAAATCTACCGTTTGTCTATGCAATTGATACTGCTGTCATACCTGGTCGGGCGCTTCTGATATTCTTCTAGAATTCCTTGAAAAAATCTAAAGGATCCGTAATGTAGTCGATCCTGACTCGGCATCTTGACTTTAGTCATATTCTCATTGACGTCACGTGGCTTCCATCTATCTTTTCTTTAAAGACTTTCATGAGAGCTGCTCCGGTAATTTTTTTTTTTTTTTTACTGTTGTGGGGTCTCCCCTTTTATCCATGATAATCGACTCGTCTAAAGTACATATATACTCCTGCCATAGAAGCAAGACAAGAGATAACGTCAGATCCGAGAGATACCGAAAGATACCGAGGTTTCACGGAGAATACAGCGTTAGTAGTTCATAGTAGTTCTGAGGTTCACTCAGCAATATATTATTATACAGCACCCGTCAGCTTCCGACGTGGACATACATACTAAATCTACTACGGCTTCACTTCAGAGATTTGTATATATACTTCCTACTAACCGTATTCCTGGATTACTAACCTGCTTTCAAATTTGTATCTTTTACGTTAATATACTTGTTTTTCAATCTCAAATTTTGGTTGTTGTTCCTTTCTTTTATGCGGTTCCTATTCCCGGGATCCACAAAGTTTACTGATGCCCTGACTACTATAAATTTACACGTACTGCTAGATTGGCATCTAGGTCTCTTTGATGTACTACTGAACCAGCTACCATTTCCACACTTACTCTTTTGTTGCACATCCCACTTGTGGAACTCTCTTCCTATAACTTGCTTCCCTAATAACTACAATCTCCATAGATTTAAATGCAACGTCAATCGCTATCTTCTGTCTTCTTGAAACCTGTTATTTTTTTGTCTTTTGCTCAGTCCTCTCTATTCTCGGTTTTCTCATTCCCTTTTAATTCACCCCCTGTAGCTCCCTTCCGACCTCCGCTCCGTTCTAGGGGCATTATCGACTTTTTTATATGAAATAATTAAAAAAAATAATTCTATTGTGATCCGTAAGATATCAGCATTATTATTATTATTATTATTATTTTGTCATTTTTCATCATATTTCGATTTCTGCTATGGTCGCGTTACCTACTAAGTCTGCGGGAAGAGCTAAGGCAGGTCGTGGTGTGTTGTTATGGTTCCATTTCATGTTTTTTCTACCTCCTCTAACATCCCTAGCGTTATATAGACTAAGTTCTCCTTATTATTATTATTATTATTATTATTATTATTATTATTATTATTATTGGCTTACGTCCATTTTACTGTTGAAATATATTCTTGTACGATCAACAATGTTAAGCAACTTTGATCCTGGTCATAACAAGATGGGTGACTGCTTTGGAATGGCAGCTTTTGTAATCTTAGATATGCGAATAAAGTACTAGATAATGGCTCCAAATTGTAAGTTCCAGTCTTGCTCGTTATGCGCAAATCCACTTAGACAAAGGTATGAATCTTCCTCGTCTTCCCCCAGTTGTGGGTTAATTATCAGAACTTGGATCAGTAAACTATCTTTATTGACAAAAAATTATTACATTCTAAACCTATTATCTGGTTTCAAACAACCAGCAAAGGGTTGATAAGCCGTAAAAGGTCAATCAGTCGAAATATTATTATTATTATTATTATTATTATTATTATGAATTGTACGTTTTCATCGATTCATCTGCACTCTAGGTTCATATTCAATTCACACTTTTGACTTCTACAGAACCGCGTCTCCAACCTTCTCAACATGTCTGCAAAGGATGCAATAATCAACTCACTTTGCAATTACTATTGGTATAATTTTCGTAATCTGACGATTATCGGCTCGACTTTTACCTGCAAATACTAAATCATTCGTACGTTCCATACAGGTTTCTGACATCCATTTTCTCCATTCTTCTCTCGAATTTCTCGCATTATCGACTCGATCATCAAATATCTACAATGAGATAGACTTTCATTTCTTTATCGAGAAGACGAAGCGCTTTTCATTTTCCTTTGGGA